>JAIUZE010007681.1:0-72391 GCA_022085475.1 Heliosperma pusillum | reverse complement strand
TTGTGTCTCGGCTTGGTGGGTTTATATCCAAGTCGGGGCATGGCTGCCTGATCCGTTTTGGGACTGGAGCCAGCTTAAGTACTAGCCATCTATGCTTAGGGGGTCGCCTAGTAGAGTTTCTCATAGACGGTTATGTCATGGGACGGGGAACGGAATAGCTGTTGTCGCTAGGGCTGATCAGTCTAGGACTAGGATGTTTTCCTACCTTGTGGTATAGCCTCGAGTTACAGAAGTCGACTATTGGCCGTGATAAGAACTTATGCCTGTTTGTAAACGTATTGGTCTTTCATGTATGTATGATTCTATGAGTTCTAGAAGGTGAGATGCAAGCCGGCTAGGATTGATAGAGTTTGGAGTACCGATTGTTAACTGATTCACATGATTACGTGTTGATTAGGGTTTGAGTGTATCAGGGCCATGTTACGTGGTAACCGCTGAGCCAGCATACCAGCTTCCCTACCTCTTGTTATATTTTATGATCGGATTCACATGATAGCTTTCATATGCTAGGTTATATGTTAGGTATTTGTTTGCATAACAGAAACGGCAGATCATTTGGTTTAAGGTTTTGTATTTTATATATACATTGCTTTTATGTTTTTCATGTTTCATTAAACTCGACATTTCGTGGCTGGGAGGACGCGGAGTTACTCCCCACTGACTGTGGCTTCCGTGTTTATATTTAATGCGGTCGAACAGGTGGTGATGCATATTTGGGGTACATTGACGAGCTAGCGAGCGAAGTATTTACCTTGGACCTATATTCGGTTCTTAGATTGTATATTATTATATACTCTTTTATTTCCGTATTTATACGGGAGATATGTCTCCCGTCTTGTACATTTCTTTTGTATAATATTATTTCCGTTTTGTAATGACCCTTTTTATTTATGACACCTTCGTTATGTATTATTATCTTTTATGTATTTAAATAATTTTTTTTTTCTTTCCGCAAATTTGAGGGTGTCACACATACGATTTGTTTCATCCTCTAATAGGCTTTCAACGGTGTAAGTAGAGCCTAAAATTGGTGTTTCGGACGGTGTGAGTGCTGCAGGAGGGTCGTCTTTTTTCTTTTTCTTAAGGCCTTGAACCCATCCACATTCCCCACGTGGAAATAGTAATGGATACTGTAAAGGGTCGTAACAGCCGTAGTAATGCATGATCCTATGTGAATCATTGTCCTTACCAGTAACATATATGTGTGGGCTATTAGACTGACTGGAAGATGAGTTCTCTGTCCAAATAACAGCAACCTCATCGAAGGTGGGTGTATTGTACACACGTTGGTCTAGGACAGTGTCTCTGTTTAGTAGTATCTGGGTATTTTCATTTACGGGAATGTCTTTTAAAGAGCGGAAAAACCTAGCATATGGGTTGGTTTGGGTAATTTCCATTAGAATGGCTATTACATCTTCCCTTAATTCGGGGAAACAACCTGTTCGATTTAATGCTTCATGTTGGCCATCGTAGAAATATAGTTGCAAGTACTTTGGTTTCCATCAATGGGAAGTAAGTTAGGAACGTGATGATAGATCTGGCCATGAAGTTTAAAGACGAATATACCTCTGTGAGTATTTGCATCGAAATCTCCCCCAATTGAACTAAAAGCAAACATGTTGTAGGCCCTTGCATATTTGCGGAAATGAACGGCATCTTCTTCCGGAGAAGTATACAGCCTGATCAATGCGGGGGGGGGGGGGGGGGGGGTAGTCATTTGCAGGTAGCTGAATTTCCCCATCACCACAGCAAAATAGGGGTGATTCGTATGCAAACTTCTTTGCAAAACACTTTTGGCATTGTTGGCCAAGTGGCAGTCGTAATTGGCTTTTGGGCAGTGGCAAGCCTATCTACGCTTCAGGTATCCCTGTGTATCTTATGTCGGTAAGGGCTATCTTTCAACTCTAAATAATGGTATATAAAGTAGTATAAATTTCAGCTATAAGCTTACTTGCATGCTGCGTAGACAGGAATCGTCTACGCTTCCTAATTTAAACTGGTACAGGTGCATCAGAAGTGTTGTTGCATAGGCAACGACATCAAAAAAAGAAATATTATTGGAGGATTGGAAGCCATAGATCACAGAGTGGGGCATACCTCTGCCCGCCAAGGTTAATTTGCGTCCGACCGGGCCTAGGACGTTTCCCTTGTCTAACCTGGGGTGACGAAGGGTAATAAGGGAATGCGTCAGCGTCATCAGGGGTGTCCATTTAAGAAGTGCACTGCCTCTGTTGTTGGTTAACTACGGCCGGTTGCCCCTGTCAATTGTCGTAGCTGAATTGAACCACTTAGGGAGTGATGTACCTGAGTCGCCCGCTACCACCGGTTAGATGACCATTAATGGATAGTGGGTGCGTAGTTTAAAACATTTTTAAATGCATATGGTACAACTATCATTGGACTCCAATGATATTTGGTAATAGTTACAAGAGTGGCCATCAATGTTTTTTTATAGTATAATATGTTAGACCAACCATAGTACCCCATATGACTCTCGACCTTGCAGTTGGCGTTTCACATATCTAGGGCCGTTAGAGCGATAAGTCTTTGACGAATTGGGCATTGTTTCAAAAGTGACTCTAATGGCTACCCCCCAAAAAGTCAAGTATAGACACTTGTTCTTAACATAATTGTCGGGGTATCCTAAACAAGCATACTTTAGGCTGGAGTATGTTCGGTGGAAAACCTGACACGCTTATAAACCAATATAGAACAACGAGCGTACCTGAGTACACGGTTCTCGCTCTAATACACAAGCATGTTGCATAAGCTCCAAAATTTTAAGGAAGCTCCAGGAATGTTGCTTTTTGGTATTACTGCAAGTGTTTTTGCCAATCATTAGGCCATTGACAGGTAAAGTCTATTGAAAAGTAAAAGGTGGATGCCTATATAGCAGCGCATGACTACAAGCAGGCGACGTAACCACATATTTGTTAAAAAAATACAACAACGTAACAAGCACACTTTGCAAAAGGCAGAATTGATAACATCAATACTTGAGAGTTAGTTCAAAATACAATTGAGCATGACCCTAAAGCACGAGCATTACATTGTCTTAATTTTAAGCTTACAACATGCCACTAACGATTACAACATTTCATTCGAACCTTACAATTAGCCGAAAACCTAGTGCGCAAAATGCATTATAACCTTACAATTAGCCGAAAACATAGCGTGCAAAATAGAAGTTACTACTACCCAGGTAGCCTACGAGCAATACTACGCGGAGCAGATTACATGGACTAAGCTGCATAAATATGTACAAACTACATTATCTTGATTAGGACCTGCAGTCATGCTTTTTTGAAGCGGTCGAACATTGCCTGAACGTCTCCTGACACCTTAACAAAGCGGGGCGTCTTTGCTCTTGCAGGCTTCACAAGGGTTTGGTGTTGACGCCCCACACACAGTTTCTGTTTTGCCTTTTTTTTCGGGGCCGGAGGTGGATTATTGGATGAAGGTATTTTAAAAGATGGGCCAAGTGGGGTCATAACATCTTCCTCAAGTAAAAAGGAAGTCGGTTCAAAGCCCTCTGTAATGCCTAAGACCCGCTCCTTCGCAGTAAGGTAGCTCTCACGCTCAAAGGTATAGTTGGCGTTGCTACGCTTAGAGGCTAGGGTTTCATAGTTTGCATCAACAATTGCAATATTAAGAATTGGGACCAGATATTCAAGGATTTTTTTTGCTAGGTCAGACTTTGCAGTGGTAGGGTATTTGCAGCATTCACTGAAGAAACTTTTTGTGACAGAGGTAATGGTAGGAAGCGCAACGGTAACCCAGGATGTATACTTGTTTGAGCCATGCTCAATTGTTTGAACTGTGGTAAAGTTAACGGGGAACTTTACTGAAATTAATACCAAAATGGACATGAAATCAAAACAAACGTGCTTAGGGGGGCCTAACGGGGCTACTGGTAGCTCTTCATACAATGGAATCTTGCCAACGCCTTTCTCCACTTGCCTTAACTCTAGACGTCTCAAGCCATAGAGGCCAGCACACCTCTCAATTCCTTGCCTCTCTGTAAGCGTGTAATCCCTCACTACCACGTTATACTTTGTCATCAGGTCGCGAACAACTTTTCGTGCCGCTGACTCACATGACTCTTCAGTGCTCAAGGTTGGACCACCTACATATGTGTAAGCCACTGGTCCAAATTCCGGTAACACTGAAACATATACATTGTTCTTGGGTTCATCTAAGTATTGGTACACTGGACTTGGGAAACAAAGACATTCTGCTATTTGCTCTAACAAGGGCTGGAATGGAATGACTACTTGTGTAGGTGCACCAGCTGTCACCTGTAACTTCATTTATCCAGCAAGGGAAATTGACTTTTAGCAAACAAGTAGAGCTTGAGATCAAAATAATGTCGTGACTGTGATCCAACTACTTTAAAATGTAATTCAACGCAGACACAAAACGAAACACCTACACTGGAAACCTACTATTATTTCTTTTATGTATTTTTTTCTCTACTTAACATGTTATCCATCACAAACATAGGATCGTCAGCTACATACAAATAATGGGATGTGGCAGAGATTTTAACAAATAGCATCGGCAGTGCATATCTTAGGTGATACTTGTCGGTTCAAGATGAAACATTACGTATGTAACAGAGGGCTTCATATACTATTCCTATGTTTCCTTTTTTTTAGCACCAAGAAATTATCTATAGAATAGTAGCCATATAAATCTTCTACAATTCAGCACAAATCAGCACATAGTAAGTAATTGGGCCGTAGCTTTCGCAAAAAAGTAATACAAAGAACATACCTCTGGCAAAGAGGAGGTAGAACTTGATGGACGACCGCTCAAATGATCCAAAGTGCTCTGCATTTTTCTACGTCTTCTTTCTGAGTATGAAGGTTTTTTTTTCCTAAGTATACAAGTGCTCAAGCATATTAATATATCTATCTCTCTTTCTTAATATACATATAGGGGTGGTTGTTGCACTACTTATATATTATATTATTAACTATGAAACTCTAAATAATATTACATATATCCAACAAGTATAGGTGTCATATTTAACTTTGATTCTGATGACCTCATGTTAGGAGTGGAATTAGAAAACTAGGGCATGGCCGTTTAAAACTATGGACAAAGGTACCCTATTATGTCAATTCAACTTTATTCATTCATTCTTTGTGGGTATCTAAGTCCTATTTCCCTAATAATTCCACAATCTTTGGGATTGTGTTGGCTTAAGTTAAGCAAATGTGCAAAAGTTTAAACGTATTGTTGCTGGTGCATGTCATTCAAAGTTTTACGTTCGTAAATGTGCGTTTTTGTTTTTCATGTGTCGTTGTAACAGTGAGCATGATTTGGCGTAATTATTTTTAAGGTGGACATGAACGGCCGTTCTAAAATGCACGACAACGTAGGAGGGCCATTGTTCTAAAGTTACGCCTTAGCACTGCGTTAACGCTAGTAGGCAACTGGCGTGTTTCCGGGATCATTTATGTAATGCCACTAACGGCACCGTAGTTAGAACAAATGGTGTCGGATTGATAACTATTTTCCCGTGCGTTAGGTATTTTTTGTTGGGAATGTTGGCAATCAAATTAGTGAGCAGTTAAAAAGAAAGTGCTACCACGAATGAAAGTTTTAGGTATGAAGTAGTCCTGAAAGTTAACGAGGAACATAAGTTTTGATACACACGGTCCCTTACGGAAGCAGTTCGTGCAAAACTAAATCATAGGACGCATCCAAAATGGTCTGAAATGTTTTATCGTAGGTACCGATGACCGCTTAAAAGGAGGCTTAATGGTATTTTTTCCCCCTTAAAAGTAAGGTCAACGAGGGGTCATATGTATGGAGGTAGTTCCTGTTTCTTTCGGAAAAGCATTAGTAGTGAGGCAATAATCGCGAGGGTTACCCCGTCAAGCAGCCGTATCGTTAACTACAGTATGCAAAATATTTCTTTTAAAATATATGTACTTGGAGTTGTGGTGCAACGACACCATTTAGGTATCTTTGCATCCATAGGGCATGCAACGACTGGCCTGCTACGCTTTAATGCACAACAGTCATATGTACGCCTAAAACCGATCACCAATTTAAGCCCTTTTTAAACCCCAACTTTTTCCTAACGCTAGGCAAATAGCCCATAAACTATAGAAATATTTATCCAAGGGCCATGAGAAAACAACTTAAAGATATGTAACCGTCAAAGATAAGTTTATGTTACGCAATTGTCAAAGATAAAACAAAAGTTTATGTTACGCAATTGTCAAAGATAAAACAAACTGCATTGAAATCTAGTGCTCATGTTTGAAAAATAATTCAATCCCATTTACTTTTCTCTTTATTTTTTTGGGGTTGGTTAAAGGACTAAGGGCATAACAGACACTATAGTACCTACACCTTATCAAACTTAAATAGATAACCAAATTCTCGGTACAAAGTTACACAGTAGCATTGGCCCAGGGAAAGGTAAAGGCAAAAAGGCGTGCCTCTAGGACGCATGTTGTTACAACCATGGTGAGTAGGTAATCAGGGTCAGGTATCCTTCATTATATAACGCCCTAAGTGAGGCTTTCAAGGAGGCCATGTGCTCAAACAACAAACCCTGGGTAAAGTTCATTGACTACTTCCACAATATTATCATATGCATTATTGTGCTCTGCATCACCAAGGGCATTAGACAGAAGTCTGATTGCAGGAGGGGCCTATCTATACCTTACACCCCTTGGTAAGCATCCAGGTTCACGAGTAGTAGCCACCCAAAGATAAGGGCCTTGTTGCGTTCCCCGATCTAATCCCCAATTATGGCGGGCATGTGCCCGCAGTTCAAACATCCTGTGGAGTTTGAAAGCTGATTCACAATGTTGATCGCTTGTACCAAATTCAAATACAGCAGTCCCCCGGAAACGATTACCAGACCAAACTGTTCTGACCCTTGTCACCAAATAACCTAGATCAACAAGGGTGTCTTTCACCCTCCTAAAAAGACCAAGAACCGCAGCACGCTCCATAACACCACTGGGCATTGCGACTATAATGCAGCTATACGGACACGCATAGTAGGTTTCCATGAACCTGTATTTTAATGTGTTAACTATTTGAGGTGAGGGATTGTGGGCGGTAGTACATAAGCAAATTATACTTGTATGTGTGTTTATGTTCAATTCAATGGAGCTGGTCTATTCATGGCCACAAAATAAAGCACAAAGGCCTAGACGGGGCACACCACCAAGTGTCATGCACCCCTCAACTGTTGTTCTTTGTCCACACACATATGGCATCCTTGCTATAGAACAAATGAACATGGAACTGTACAATAATGCTAGGTCACATCCTTGCCAAAAAGGAAATCAACTAATCGCAGAGAATCTGTGAGTGGGGACATATAGATTTAGTGTCACCTAGCCTTTCACATGCCCACTGCTATTACAGAAGGGGAAAAACGACAAAAAGCTCAAAAATTAGAGTAATTTTTTTATCTAGTGTCACGAAAGAAGTACCATGCATTGCAATCCTAACTAGTTCCCGGGAAATCATTTACCTTATTGCTACGTTTTGGTTCAAATCCATTTTGGTTCAAATCCATTTTGGTTCATCCAATACCAGGTTGCCTAAGCCTTGAACTTGTTTTTTAGTCTTGATGTATTCGCAATAGCCTATGTCATCCAGGATGGTTTGGCACGTTATAAAAGCTTCGGCACAATTTAAAAGTTATTTACGGTCAAAAAGTAACATAGGATACATCTTATCGTAACGAAAAACACATACATGATAAACTCTTTTACTTTAAGGGATTTAGCGACGGCCTTGAAAAAATTTTGGACAGGTTTTGTTTTGAAGTCACAAATTGTCGAGAGCGTAGTGTTGATTTTTCTGTTAGGTAGTCAGAACACACGGAAACATATATACACTGGTATTCACGTTTCCTAGCTATAATAAAAGTATTAAAGCAATCTGAGTAGTTGTGCTAACCTTGCTGGACGTACTAATCCAGAAAAACACGTGTTCCGCGTCGAGGCTTGTGAGCTCAGAGAGCCTCTAGTGTACGCACGCTGGAAAAAGTAAATACAATAAGAATTTAATAAGGTTGCAATTTACATCTTACTGTGTTTTGTTTAAGATATGTAGTGTTATGGTGTACTGAAGATGACCCGTGAACATGGTAACGGCGGAATGTTGTCCTCGAAGCGTTTCCATTTTGTTGCACTCAAGTCTATGTCTGCCAGCACAAGATAACGAAACAGATATAATTAGTCTAGAAGATACGCACTTTACAACAAGCTGGCAGTTTGAATCCATGAAAACCTCAACCGAGAGACTCATCTAATTAAATTAATCGACCCATATGGAAAAACAAATTGCGTCAATTACTTTCACTTCTAATCATACCGCGTGGAAGCGGACCTTTTCTTTCCTTGGACCACGTAAGAATTCGTCGTCCGATTGAATCTTCTTGTTCCTGGATGCTCCATAAAAATCCATCGCTATTCCTTTTTTTCACCGAGAAAGGTTCATTCCAAGAGCCCAGCACCAGGCGGATTCGTAGAACGTGAGCATGAGTCAGAGCAAGGCAAATTCATTGCTTAAGCTGTTTTTTTTTTGTTCATTGGTATAAATCCAATAATTGTATAGTTCATCGTATAAAAATTTTTCTGTTGTAGACAAAGAAATCTTTCTTTGTATCATTTCCCAGAAAATGGATAAACTGGGTGGATATGTAAAAGAAATTCAGGATTATACACGAAAGATCCTTTTTTGGCTCTCTCTTTAGCCCTATGTCTCTTATCCCTAGGCGGACGAGGATCCCTACGTACTTGTCCAGTCCAGGACAACTGAGATCTTCCGTATTATTTAAACTTAGGTGCGTGGGGCCATCTGACTTCTTCCTTAAAACTTTAAATAAGATAATATAAGCCTTTATTGTATTGTATTGTGCGATTGTGCGCAAGTGGCGCGGGACGAAACTAAAACCTCATCCCCGGCCCCGGAAACAACACTTGATCGGCTCGAAATAGCCTTGTCCATTGACATTACCTTTTCTCACGAGCACGAGACTTATTAATTTAAAATTTAAAGCAGAGTGTGCCCTTTCTTTTCTTTACCGAAAATAAAAATTCATGTTGATGAAGCCGCGGTTGATGATGGAGTTTTAGCTGATGGTGGAAACAGGGATCCCACCAATTAATTAAACTATCTTGCACGGTTCGGAGAGCACTTTTAGTCTGCGTTGGTGAATGGGAGCCCCTGATCCAGGGCAATTCAAAGGCTAAGCCCAAGAATTCCAATAGTTCGCTTTTTCGTTTTAGCGCTACTTGGATACTTCAAGCCAAGATCAGGACGATGGGTGAGGGATAGGGGCTGGAGTTCTACATAAGGGGCGCTAACTAAGGCCTTGTCTCGCTTGTTGCTTTAGTTTTCTTGCTCGTTAGCGCTTTAGAAAGATTGCAGGGCGCCCCCCTGAAGGAAAAAAAGAGTAGCGAAAGCGAAAGGATTTTTCGGATGTCGGTTTGGTAGAGGCAATAAAAGTGGCAGTTCCAAAAAAGCGCACTTCTATTTCCAAAAAGCAGGAATGACTCCGCAGGGTTCCTATTCCTAGCGAGTCAGAATCCGGGCCACTAGCTCGAGTTGAAGCGAAGGCTGGCTCGTTCTCTGCTCGTTATGTCACCTCCAGACTTAATCTTGGGTAAAGTCTTCGACTAGTCATAGCTTCACAGCAAGACCTCGCTTTAAAGCCCACTCTGCAATAACTCCGAATCATTCTCAAGAACAGCGAGCCATAATCATCGTAAAACAGCACTCGTTCCTGGGCAGGGGCCCGTAGATTTCTTATTATCAATCTATATTGGGTGCTATACCTATAGCAAAGAGGGCTGCTCCAACGAAAGAGGAAGAGAAAGCTGACTTGGCTCTGGACAAGAGCGCTAGTGGACACGGGGGGGAAGCGGGCGAAGCCTTTCTTTCGTAATAGCTCCGAAAGAGCGGGCTCTCAAGCGAGCCGACCCTACTACCCTGCATCGGGCCATCGGTTTACTAGACACCCGAATAAGTGATATTCACTGGGCCAAGAGCACCCCCCCGCGTAAAGGCTTCCACAGCCGGTTGACCAAAATGAGGGTCCCAAATTGCATGAGCTATAGGTCTTACAATGCATTCTTTCCTAGGGCTGCCCGGGTTTCAATTCCTCGGTTTATTGGACCGGCCCTTGCAACATCTAAGTCCTTTCATCCTTTCACATGATCCTTAGCTTAGGGAAAGGAAAAAGCAGCTTTCCACAAAAATAAAGAAAAGGCATTCGCCGATGAACCTGATGTCGATGTCAAAGCTTCGGCACTATCCTATCGCACTATCCTACCTAAGGCGAAGTGAACCAGATTCCGTATAGAACCGGTAACCGAAGTCGAGCATACATACGACGATCTTCATGCGTGAATAGCCGGGAGGAAAGAAAGGGCGGTAGATGATAATGAGAAAGGGCACCGCGTCAGGACGAGCGGGCAGAATGATGAGCGAAGAGTGGGAAATATCCCGAGTCTCATGTAAGATCGAGGTGCTTCCGAGGAACTGGGGGACCTTCTCGAGCACAGGTTCTGAAAGAAAGAGATAGAGCTAACCTATTCGTTATGGGGAATCAATGCTCCGGACCGAATAGAGCTTACCTACGGCACCTGGCTTTCTCTCGTAAAGCCAAAGACGCATGGCGCAAATCCCGAGCTTCCTCTCCCATAGGTCGAGCCTGCTTCCTTTATGCTTCCGAGGGCAAGGTTCAAAGGAGAGGGAGGCAAAATTCCCCCTTCATCCACCGGGTCTTATGAGTTTAACGGAAAAGAAAGGTAGTTGGTCAGGTAAAGGCTGACCAAGCCAATGATGCTTAGCTGGTCTTTTCGGATGATCAGCCACACTGGGACTGAGACACGTGGCTTCGTCCCGAACCAAGGCAAGTTGTACTTGCGAATGCGTGCGTGTAGGAAGGCCGACCACTACATAAGCTAAAAGACTACGATTACAGGCCAAACCGGAAGCGACTCGCTTCTATTCTCGTTGGACTTCGAAAGGGAACTTTTGGAACACCAATAGGCATAAAAAAAATTTTTTTTAAGTATTATGGTTCACTTTGATGTGGAAACGTAATAATAGAATTATTATCTTCATAATATCAATTTTTGTGGTCAGTCAAAGACAGAAGAAAGGGGCCGAGGTAGTTTACACCTCGAATACCAATCCGGTCCATGTGCTGGCTTGGCATGGAAGGCTACCCTTTTTCGCTGCTTTGTTCGCGAAGAATTTCGCTATTTCGATTTTGCTAGTCCTTGGGAACAACGTAACGGTAACGACGGATAATTCGGAATCATAATAAGTCCAGTCCAGGGGACAAAGAAATAGGAAATGCTATTTGCTTCGTAAGAAGACTTCTATGAAATGAAAAAGTTTAACGGGAATTGTCTTGATTGTCGGATATCATAAAAAAAAGCAATGACGAGATATCCCACGAGATATCGATTAAAGGAACAAGAGATTTAGAATCCTAATTCCCACTGATCGAGCGCTCTTGCGCCAAAGATGACGCTTTTTTAATGATCTTTTTTATGGTTATGCCTGCGATGATAGGTGGATTTGGTAATTGCTCCGCATCACGTACAATTACAATAACAGGATTTGTTCACGTGCTTCACAGCTTCCTTTCACTCGTTCACTCAAACCCTGGGAACCGGGGCCTGGCCATCCTTCGTTTGCGGTTGACGTTCCGGCAAAGTTTTTCCGTCGACAGTTGAATGTTTTGATCTGGTTCGATTCATGATCGCATCTTAAAATTAAAACGTTTTCCCGGACGACGTAAAAAAAATATTGGACACTCTTGAAAAACATTTTGGAATTGATTCCCAGATGCTGAAATAGCTGTCCGCTTTCCTCGAATCCCATCCTATTCCTTGCTTGTTTTCCGTACTTCACCTGCTTAAGGGGGGGGGGGAGGCTGTCGTTGAACGACAATGTATTATCCGGGAACAATTGGAAGAATTGACTGGTGATCCCGACAAGCTTCAATTGAATAAAGAAAAGAATTGTTTTGTGACTTTCTATTCTGACTATTGTGTTATACTAGACCTATCTACGAGGATTCACGAAATCTTGGACTCCCTTGCTTGAGGGATTTACCCAGCCTCAACGATTAAGAATTCAAACTATTCGACCTTGATCTCAAGACTTGTTCGAACCTATTTGATGGAAATTGCAAGAAAAAGAAAGATTTGGGCACACAATCCACGTGTACTCACCTACTAGTTTCGTCGGGATGAGCCTTTGAGCAAGCAAGCAAAGTGCTTGCACTAGCAAGAAGCATCCGTGCTTTAAACGTACAGTACCAAATAAGTTATTGGGCGTTCTTTTAATGGTTTCAGTACCTGCGGGATTATTAACAGTTCCTTTTTTAGAAAATGTTAATAAATTCCAAAATCCATTTCGTCGTCCAGTAGCTACAACTGTCTTTTTGGTTGGTACTAGAATTTTTTTTTGTCTGAAACAAGAGAAAGAAACAAAATATTATTTTTTTATTACTATATAATCCCTCCGCTTGTTGTGGTGAGGACTAGCCCAACAGACTATTCCTATATGATACTTCCTTCTCACATGAGCACAAGGCAGAAGCTCGGAAGACGAATGAGATTAATAATTCTTATTCATAAAGAGCTTTGACATTGAATTTATCTCGTTGGCTGACGAAACTTGTACTTATCCTTGCGCTTTGTCGATTAATTTACATATTTTAGGCCTCTCGTTTCACTGCATCCTTTGCTTCATAGTTCTAGGGATTCTGGAAAATAAGTATCAACCGACCGCCTGCTCGCATTTTCATTTTAAGGTTCGCTACGGGACTGCACTCGTTAGAATCCGAGAGGAAGAGCGGGTGCCTTCGCGAAAGGAGTCGTCCGCCTATCTTTATGATCTCCTTTCCTTCTATTCATCATTTGGCTTTGACCAATTCAAGGTGAAAATGAGGTTGATGGTGTTGGCTAAAAAAATGGGAACTAATTGTGCCACAGTTGAACGTTTCTGTCCAATCGCTACATAAACACAATACAATGTCTCACTCTCAGAAGTGGCCTTTGAGTTCAGTTGCTTTTGGTTTAATATGGTATCGATAGCAATAGCTGTTTTTCCCGTTTGTCGGTCCTTGAACCTGCGACCATTAGGTTAAAAGCCCAATGCTCTACCAACTGAGCTATACACCCCCAAAAGATTGAGTAGTAAATAAAAAGAAGATTGGTTCGGAAAAGAAGGCGGCCCCTTCCTTGGCTGCTCATCATAAAGGGCGCGGCTCTATATGAGGTTCGTACTGCGGAGCAAGCGAAAAAAACAAATCTTATTACAGGAGAGTCAATACCATGGGAAGCCCCATAACCAATTGTCTTTCTTGACCCACTATCTTTCTTGGGTTAATTTTCATTTTTAACTTTTATATCTGAGGCGTTTAAAGTGCATTTTATCTTTCCATTTATTAGTGGAAATTAGATAGATGTATCTAGGGAAAATTCACCTTGAAGCGACTATTCCCTAGATACACATCTTACATGTCTCATCCAGGCGCTATGAAATGGGGGTCTTTCCTTCGCCTATCGTATGTATCGGCTTGGGTTCGGGAAACAGAGGGCTTATTCACTCATAAACAGCGTAGCTTTCTTCCGAGATTTACTGGATTTCCAGCCACGCTCACTATCCAAATGAACGACGATCGATTATCTACCCAAGAAGATAGAAAGTCCCACATACAAAAAAAGGTGGAATTTCGATGGATTTATCTTTCTTACTAGAAAAGTCTGGAGAAGACGTGCTTCTGCCAGTTCTATACCCTTAGGTATGGGGTTCGCGTGGCTTCTTTCCTTATGCAAAGAGGTACCCGCAATCACTGGATTTGTTGAACCAGGAGCTTCCTTTTATCCCAAAAAGTGGGAAAAAAAGGGCACCGCCCAAAAACGGAAACATAATTTAAACAAGGGCAATGTTTAATGAAAACAAAGCTCTAGCGTCACTTTTGCAGCGGCAACACTTCATTTATGTGCATACCTTCTTATGACTACACCACCACAAATTTGCACCACCAGGACAAGATTTAAAAAACATCAGGCACCTAGTCATTCCACATGAATTCAACACAACACAAAGCACCGACTGAAGGTAACATAGACCGTTCTTGGCAAAAGTATGCTCATAGTTGGGCACGTAATTTAAGACACCTAGCTCAAAGTTCCAAACAACCTAAACTCCCAACTAACAAAAGACGTGGCCAGACAAGTTATTTGGAGGTTAACACAAACAACATCATTTGCAATTTTAAGAAGCATAAGCATTTTAACAGGGATAATTAAAATAGCAATAGTAGTTGCAGCAATAATATAACTAATAATTTTAATCACATTAGCATGAGTAATAATAATAATTGTCCGGAATAGTTATACAATAAGCCTTTACAACGAAACCAGTAACACGGCATCATCGTAGGTGTAAAGAATGGGTAAAATCTTAACATCATAAGTAGAGATACCTTTGATAAGGCTGTTAAACGAGTTCCAGTTTGGATCATTGAAGGACACCTTGGAAACTTGCAGCGCAATATAACTGCATATACATATTGACGATGATCAATAATGATATAAACATGAACACTAATACAAGCATGCGCAGCAACACCAACAACACGACACCACTATTGTATAGAAGATATACCTTGGGCAAGACTGCTATACAAAGTGCAGTTCGTGTCATGAACGGCCACATTGAGAATTTGTGGCGCCATATATTTGCATATACGTATTGATGATGATAAATAATAATAATAATAATAATAATAATAATAATAATAATAATAATAATAATAATAATAATAATTAAGTACATCAATAGTAGCAGTAGTAACCAGAATAATCCATAATAATGTAAAAACTAAATTTTATAACAACACCGTAGGTTCAAACGATGGGCCAAAGCAAAACATATCTGCATATGCGTAATAACAAATGCATAATAAGCAGAAGATGTACCAAGCATACAACTTAACATAATTTGGAGGAGTCTCAATCATAATATGAAGGTACTCCAAATTACAAAGTCACGATAATACAATAAACAAACACTTAACATCTGACCACCACATCACATACAAGGACAAAATAAATTAATAACATAATTGCTACATGCTTCACTACACTGCCACGGTTTATCAACTTTGACATACTTATATTAATATAAGAATCAGCTTACTCATTTGATAAGCCATATACTCACATTTTTTTCACTTATGGTTTAAATAGTTGAATACACTTGAAAGTATTATGTGTATTCATTTCTTAAGTGCATTATTTCAAACTATGTTCTATTCCTGGGTAGCTTTCTCAACAGACGCACTATTAATTAAGCAGCCTTGCACAATGGTTTCTAGCCAATTTGTTTTTGCTTGGAAGATGACAACTTAAAACCCAGACAGCAAATACCAGATATACAAACAACGTAGGTTATCTATCCAGAGAGAATGAGGCATGAAGATTAGTTCTTACCCGCAAGCGTATCTCTGTACAGGATGTCTATTCTAGTATTGTACCCGCTAAACCCAGGCTCAAACATATGTCCTGCAACCTGTCATTCACGTAAGAGATATCAAGTAAGCAGCCTCGCAAATTGTCTAGGACAAGTTTTTTACCATATAATAAGAGTAACAAATTGAGAGTTAAAATGAGGACGCATTTATTTCGATATTTACAGCATGAACATCCGAACAGGACTCCCAATTTTTTTACATCCAAACCAAGTACAATATAGAACATTACCTAGAGCCCTTACCTTTGTGTTTAAAACATAAAGCCACCATTTTCAGATGCATAACAGAAATTGTTAAAAGCCCAAATTGATCATCCCAAAAAAGATTTCTTCTATAATCATCCCAAAAAAGATCATAAACAACTGAGTAAATCAAAAGAAAATAAGTAATAGGATCTAATGGGTAATTGTTAGGAATTCTAAATATTGTGAGAAAGTTCATTTTGTAAGGCCAATGCAAAGATATAAAGTACGTAATAATGTTGTAACAAACACAGGGTACATGAGCCTAGACGGCATACGAGTCAAGCCTGATCAAATGTCCCATACCCTAAAGCAGCGATCAAACAATCTAAACCAATACTCACCAGTAAACTGAAGCAAGACAGGTCCCCCCAACTGACCGCAAATCTTGAAGCACCCATTGAAACCTAAACTGAAAGGGTAAAAGAACATATATAACAATAGAAATAGCACGGGAGGTTAAGAGGGCAAAAAGTATGAGACTCGACGTAAGAAAGCCCCTCCCAAAGTGAAGGCCACAAATATAAGTCAAATTTAAAGATGCATCAAATTCCTGTACAACAAAACCGTAACATCCAATTCAGCCTATAAAATTATACTAAAGAAATAAACCAAAGATATGAATAGCAAAGCAAAGGTCAATCAAGAGGAGTGCGAATCTGATGGATATACAAGCTATTGTCTATTCAAAGATTATATACAAGCTGTTGTTCGCTCACCAAAGATAATAGACAATTTGTTCGCTCACTTCAGGTTTTCCACATCCACAAACAATGTGCACTACAAATGTGACCTTGTAGCAACTCTGAAGTAAGAAGTTCCAATAAGACCACGGTTAATAGACTAAATAAACTGCTACAAGCAAGCGTGTGCCGTAAAACCGTAAGTTTAGTTAACACCAATTTGAGCTTTATTATTGATGAGAATAATATCAGTAGTAGTACTAATAATAATAATAATAATAATAATAATAATAATAATAATAATAATAATAATAATAATAATAATAATAATAACACCAATTGGCAGATATATATTTTGCTAGGATTGCTGCCCCTGCAGAATCTGTTTACTCTTTGACACCACGTCAGCTTGCATTGTGGAAGTCCCAGCTTGGTGCCCACTCCTCCGATTGGTTGCGTGCGGTTCCTATCTCAGGGTTGGGTCAGACTATGAACGGGAGGACTTACCGTTCTGTGCTAGGATATCGTCTGGGTGTTCCTTTATTCGTGGTATCTAGGCCTTGTCCTGCTTGCTCTCGGGTTTTTGCTGATGATATTTACGGGGACCACGCTGTTTCTTGTACTGGCACTGTGGGTGTTAAGCATCGGCATAACCTCGTCCGTGACACCTTATTCGACATCTGCTATAGATCTGGTATTTCTACGGGCAAGGAGGTGGATATCGGTTTAGTTGACGGACAGGGCGACTCTCTTCGTCCTGCGGATTTGCTGCTCTATTCTTGGGACAGAGGACGTGACGTGTGTGTTGATTTGACTGGGTCCTCTCCCTTGACACAGACTGGGATGACCGATTTTGTGCCGGGACGGGTTGTTACTGATGCTGCGCAGCGCAAGTGTGCTAAGTATAGAGAATTGTGCGGGGCGGCTGGTTACGGTTTCCTACCCTTCTCTTTCTCTTCGCTTGGGGAGTTGGGTTCGGATGCTGTTGACTTGCTGAAGCGGATTCAGAAATTCTCGGTATCTCAGGATGCTGGGGCTCGGGTGGCCGCTTATATCTTTACTAGACTTAGTTTTTCTATATCTAAGGGGGTGGGGGATCAGATTGTCTCTCGGCTCCCCACCAATTTCTTGTAAACTTTTCATTTTATATTAATGAAAGCTGCGCGCATCTTATCACAATAACAATAACAATAACAATAACAATAACAATAACAATAACAATAACAATAACAATAACAATAATAATAATAATAAAAAAAAATCTCAAAAAAGCTCTGCAAGGATTTTTTATGGGGGATTGATGCTGGGCATACTGGTATGGTTTGGCAACTATGCTGCGCGCATCTTATAATAAAAAAAAAAATAATAATAATAATAATAACAACTATGCTGGCAAGGTGCAGTTAGTTAAATCTGTCTTGTTTGGCATGTATAACTTTTGGGGTATGATTGTTCTTCTACCTAAAGGAATCATCAAGAAAATCTCAAAGCTCTGCAAGGATTTTTTATGGGGGATTGATGCTGGGCATACTCGTATGGTTTATAAGAGCTGGAGTAGTATATGTTTGCCCAGAAGAGAAGGGGGTTTTGGCATCAAGGAGATCTTAAGTTGGAATAAAACTCAGCTTCATAAGTGGATATGGAAGCTCCAAACTAAACCTGGTAGCATATGAGTTCAATGGATCAAAGCTTATATCCATGCTGATGTTGCTGTGGTTCCTGTCACAGATAGCAAAGGGTCATGGTGCTGGCATGCTATTGCTAGAGTTTGGAGGGCTTATGCTGCTGAGCAGGCAATCAGAATGCTGCTGCTGCATCTAGTTTTCCCTGCTCGACAGCTTTATGAGATATTGAGGCCTAAGGGTGACATAAAGTTTTGGTCTAACACCATTACTGATCTTTATGTGTACCCTAATCACTCTATTATTGGTGCTCTGGCGGTTGAAAACAAGCTGCCCATAGTTGATAACATTGTCAAGCGTGGTATGGTGTGGGTTAATAGGTGTGTCCTTTGTGAGCAAGCTGCAGAAACAAGCAGTCATTTGTTCTTTGATTGTTCATACTCGTTGCAGGTTTGGAAGGGGCTTTGGGGTACACTTCAGGTTCTTCAAATGCCAAACAAACTTATTGATATTCTATGGTGGTTCAAGGTGTGCAACAAGGGAAACACTAAAATAAAGCACCTACGAAGATGTCTGCTTTTGAGTACGATCAATGCTATTTGGAAGGAGAGGAACACTAGAATCTTTAAAGGAACTCAAATGCCTGCTAGTCATTTAGTTAGATGGATTCAATATCGAGTTAGTATGAGGGTCATGTATTTCTTGCCCTAGTTTGATTCTCGCTTGAGGGGTCTACTCTGGACTCCTTTGTAGATAGCTTTTAGGTCTTGTATTATCACTCTTATTCTAATATAAAGACCTATGATCTTTCTGCAAAAAAAAAAAAAAAAAAAAAAAATAATAATAATAATAATAATAACAACAAACGAGAGAGGGGGAGGGAGCGATTAGCGTGCGATTGGATTAGGGCTCTTGTGGCCGTTCACTTTTTGCTGCGGCCGCCTTTTGCTGCCTTGCCATCCACCATTCCGGCCAGCAGTCGACGGCTATGGTGTAGTTGGTGGTGGTTGCTGGTTAGAAAGGACGGGAGAGGAGAGGAAGGAGGTCTCCCTGACTTCTTGCTTTTCTTTTTTTTTTTCGTACGTTGCTGCCAAAGGCGGCCACCACGCCAACCACCCTACCCATACCCGCCACCCAGACCTCACGTCGCCGGCCAGGGTGGGTTGTTTGGTGGTTGTCTCGCGTTTGTGGTCCCTTCTTTGGCATTGTGCGTGTGTTTTCTGTTTTCGATAGCGTCGGCGGCGGTGTCTCTGTCTTCCTCCGCCCTTGTTGTCTGGTGGGACGTGGGTGGAGTCGTTGTCCGAGGGTCGCCGTTAGTGTTTGTACAGCTTTGTGCCGTCTCATTTAGGGTTTGTTCTTGTTGTTGCTTAGTTTTGGTTTTGTGCGTGTTTTTCTTTGGTGGTTGGTAAGGCGGGTGGTTCACACCGGTGGTGCTCCTTGCTTCCTTTGGTGTTGTTGATCCGGTGGCACCTTCGGTTGTATGGAACAGGTGGTGGTACATGTGCTTGTGTGTTGCCGCATGAATCCATGCACGTTTGGCTATTTTTAGTAAGCCTTGCCCATCACTATCTTCGTCATGCCTGTTTTAGTACGTTTTCATTGTCCTTTTTCGAGTATTCATGGTTGTCCGGATGGCCGTGGTAATGGCCTTACTAAGGCCGCGTGGCAGAAGCATTTTCAGGATCGTCATTGTCAGGAAGATGCTAAGGAGCTGACACGTCAAACTTTTTCTAATAGTCTGACGGTTTTCTCTAATGCCGAGATTAATTTGAAGCGGATGGGGCTTTGGTTGTGTGGGGAGTGTTTTAAAACCCATACATTTCGCTCTAGGTGTCGGCATAGTCGGGGGGATATTATTGAGCCTCCGGATTGTGGCGATGGTATCATTAGCTTTATTATTCATGGTATCCCTCGACCTCCGGCTCCGTCTCCCTCGGTTCTCTCTTCTTCGGATGATAGGGTTGAGCTTGTTCAGTGGTCCGTGTCTTCGCTTGATTGTTTATTATCTTTGGGCCTTCGCACCGTGAAATCTATTCCTCCTAAGTGTCGGCTTGGGTTTGCTCGGGTTTTGAAGGGGGTTTTGGATGATGTGGTCGACTCTCCTGGTGACCTCTCCTGTTGGGTCCGTATGCTTGTGTTGCCTCTTTGTTCGCTTAAGACCTTCGTTCCTAGGAGTGTTTGGCTTGGGGGGTACCTGGAGGGGGTTTGCAGCTTTTGCAGGAGTGTTTGGCTGAGGTTCCTCCTTCGTTTCCGGTGGAGGAGGACCTAGATTTGGGTGAGCTTAACCTCCGCCAATGTCGGCGGAAGATTTGTGATGACCACTATACTGCTGCTGTTAGGGTGCTTTCTTCCTCTGGCGTAGCCCCCTACTCTGATGTCACTCTTGGGGCTTTGCGAGAGAAGCACCCGGCCGCCCCATCACCTTCCTTGCCTCCTTTGCCTGTGGACCATCATTCTCTTATTGCCTCTTCGGATGTGGTTGTGGATATGATTCGTAGTTTCCCACGTGGCACTTCTTGTGGGAGGGATGGGTTTCGCGCCCAACACCTCATGGATTGCTTGAGTGGCGCTGTTGTGGCTATCTCTGATGATCTGATCGCTTCTATTATTAGAGTGGTCAATCTTTTTCTTGAGGGCAGATGTCCACCAGCTCTTGGTGAGTACATTGCCAGCGCTCCACTCACGCCACTTGTTAAACCTGGTGGTGGTGTCCGTCCTATTGCTGTTGGCACCGTCTGGAGACGTCTTGTTTCTAAGGTAGATGCTTGTTTGGTTGGTCCTTCTTTGTATTCTTATTTTGCTGGTCTTCAGTTTGGGGTTGGGGTGTCCGGTGGAGGAGAGGCTGTCTTACATGCCTTGAATCGGTTCATTGAGGCTCGTGGTGGCGATGTGGGGCTTTCTATGTTGCTGGTTGACTTCCAGAACGCTTTCAACCTTGTTGATCGTGTAACCATGCTTTTGGAAGTTCGCCGTCGCTGCCCGATTCTTTCCCGTTGGGTGGAGTTTTGTTACTCTAGTCCTGCCCGTCTCTATTATCGGGAACATTCTTTGTGGTCTTGTCAGGGAGTCCAGCAGGGTGATCCTTTAGGACCCTTGCTTTTCGCTTTGGTTTTGCATCCCTTGGTGTGCAAGATACGGGATTCTTTTGATTTGAGTTTGCAAGCTTGGTACTTGGATGATGGCACCATTGTTGGGGATACTTTGGAGGTGGGGAAGGGTTTGGATTTGATTATGGCAGATGGTCCTCAGTTTGGTCTCCATCTTAATGTCGCTAAGACTGAGGTTTTTTGGCCTACTGAGGATCCCCGGAGTCGACTCCCTGGTGTTTTCCCTCCTTCTATTGCTCGGCCTTTGCGTGGTGTTTCTGTTTTGGGTGGGCCTGTCAGTACTTGATCTAGTTTTGGTAGTGAGCTTGTGGCGAAGAGAGTGACTAAGACCATCGAGCTGATGGATTTAGTTGCTAGGATTGAGGACCCGCAATGTGAGTTGCTTCTGCTTAGAGCTTGTACGGGTATATCTAAGCTCTACTTTACCCTCCGTACATGTTACCCAGGAATTTTTGGGTCTGTCCTTCTTCGTTTCGATGCAGCACTTCGGTCTAGCTTGGAACGTATTGTCACCGCGTCTGGGCCTGGTTTTGGGGATTGGCAGTGGCGCCTTGCCACTTTCCCTTTTCATCTGGGTGGGCTCGGTGTTTATGCTGCCGGGGATGTTTTTCATTATGCTTTTCTAGCGTCCCGTTTGCAGTCTGCTGATTTGCAGGCTAAGCTACTTCGGTCTTCAGGTATTGTGGATTCTGGTCCTACTTTCGACGATGCCTTGCGGGTGTTCTCTGAGACTACAGGTTCTTCCTTTTTACGTGATCCTAGTGAAATCGCTGCCCCTAAACTTATGAAGAAACTGGCAGATATATATTTTGCGAGGATTGCTGCTACTGCGGAATCTGTATTCTCTTTGACACCGCGTCAGCTTGCGTTATGGAAGTCTCAGCAGGGTGCCCACGCCTCTGATTGGTTGCGCGCGGTTCCTATCTCTGGGTTGGGTCAGACTATGAACCGGAGGACTTACCGTAGTGTGCTGGGGTATCGCCTTGGTGTCCCGTTATTCACGGTATCTAGGCCTTGTCCTGCTTGCTCTCGGGTTTTTGTTGATGATGTGTATGGGGACCACGCTGTTTCTTGTACTGGTACTGTGGGGGTTAAGCATCGGCATAACCTCGTTCGTGACACCTTATTCGACATATGCTTTAGGTCTGGTATTTCTTCGGGCAAGGAGGTTGATATCGGTTTGGTTGACGGGCATGGCGGATCTCTTCGACCTGCGGATTTGCTACTTTATTCGTGGGACAGAGGGCGTGATGTGTGTGTTGATTTGACAGGGTCTTCCCCCTTGACTCAGACTGGGATGTCTGATTTTGTGCCGGGACGGGTTGTTGCTGATGCTGCTCAGCGCAAATGTGCTAAGTATAGGGATTTATGCGAGACTGCTGGCTATGGTTTCCTACCCTTCTCTTTCTCTTCGCTTGGGGAGCTGGGCTCGGATGCTGTTGACTTGCTTAAGCGGATCCAGAAATTCTCGGTATCTCAGGATGCTGGGGTTCGGGTAGCCACTTATATCTTTACTAGGCTTAGTTTCTCTATAGCTAAGGGGGTGGGGGCCCAGATTGTCTCTCGGCTCCCCACCAACTTCTTGTAAACTTTACATTTTATTTTAATGAAAGCTGCGCGCATCTTATAATAAAAAAAATAAAAAAAAAATAACAACAATAATAATAAAAAAAAAAAGGGAGTGGGGGCCCAGATTGTCTATCGGCTCCCCACCTACTTCATGTAAACTTTTCATTTTATTTTAATGAAAGCTGCGCGCATCTTATAATAAAAAATAATAATAATAATAATAATAATAATAACAACAATAATAATAATCGCCCGCAACAACACCCATAACACCGTTACAACACCGGTGTAATTAAAGTGGCAATCCATAAGACGATAGAATAGCCGCCTTCGACAAGGCTGTAAGACGACCCCTAGCGCCATATAACCGCATAACCGCATATACGCAATAACAATTGATGGTCATTTCAGGAGAGAAATAACCGTCCACAAGTAACAACAATAACAAGCATAAAGGAGACACCAATAACAAGGATCATCCGGCTATAAAATTGTAATCATCATCACCACCGTAACTGTTAACTGAAGGGGACAAAATTAAAGAAGTAAAGCAGTTATACCTGAGACGCGCAAATCAAGGGCGAAAATTTCCAGGAAGAGGTAGAGTGTTGATGGCGGTGAAGGAGCCACGTGGTTGTAGAATATGTGTCGATGGCGGTCGGAAATTGCGTGGCTGAAGCATAGGAATTTTGGGGATAGAGGTGAGAGTGAGAGCCAGGGAGAAAAGTAAAAGATAAGAAATAAGAAATAAGAAATGTAGGGTGAGGATTGAAAGATAAACATCAAGGGTTATTAGACATTTGGAGGGCACTATTCTTATGAACAGTGTCAGCCCCTTGTAAACTTTTAAAAGGGTGTTGATAACATAAAAGATAGTCATGTGAGATCTTATTTAAATTATCTTACCGAGTACAATATTAATTTCAAATTTTATAAGTTTTAATAATACGTAACTAAATATATAAACAAAAGAAAATGAGCATTGACATACGTTATAAAGCAAACGTATACAATCAAATGGAACGGAGGAAGTAACAAATTACATGTGTTTTGCTATCCATATGAATATTATTAGACCCGTTATATAAGGTTGTGATTGATATACCTGTCACAGAAATGACGTTAATTTTACGGTTGAAAAAAAAAGAAAAAAGAAAGATTGATCTCGAGACATGGGACTAGGAGAGTAGGAGGTACGGTGTAGTCTCCAGATGATGTAATGATACGACAAATATAAGTATAAATTAGAATGAATGCTACACTCAACCCTTCTGTCTTCAACCCAACCCATCACATAACATAACATCTTCTTCCTTTCTCTCTCTATATCTCCACCTGCTGCTTAATCAACTTAACAACTTCTCCCCTTTTCCCAATAAATATAAAATAATAAAATATAAAATAATACCCTCTCCTCTCTCTCTCTCTCTCTCTCTCTCTCTCCTCTCTTCCTTTTGTAAGTGTATTTCACTCCCTCTCCTATTTTACCCTCTTCTCACTTCTCACTTCCCCCTTTCCTATTTCTTTTCTTCTTGCTTTTCTATTTTTAATTAATATAATTATAATATGAGTTGGGTCCTAATTTTGTGCTTTTACGACCTCATATTTGGTTTAATTTGATGGGTTTCTTTCCAATTTTTGTGGGCTCTTCTGTTTTGGCCAAATAAATCTCTACATATTATGCCTTGATGTTCGTTCATGTAATTGCTTTAATATTTGTTGATTATTAATGGGTTTTGATTATTAATGATTTTTGTTTGTTTGTTTGATTGGCATTGTTCAGCTGCGCGTGTCCCATCCCTTCTCCAAAATTTGACCCCCCACTTATATTACATAAAATGACTACCCTTTAACCCATTATTATACTAATATTATGGAATGACAAGCTTGAAAGGGAAATGCATAATCAAAGGGTTGCATTAGGGGATATAATCACCCTTTTTTACTACATAAACTAATTGGCTGCTGCCCTAAATAGCTTCCCTGCTGTGTCCGGGGCAGCTGCCCTGCTGCCCTAAGACTAAGATGAAAGAGTGGATTGGTAGGTTATCGAAGATGGGAGCTTTCGATGAATTGACTGAGGAGCAAGCGCGGTAGCTTCACTTTGATTTGGATTCTACCTTGGTTACTGCCTTCATCATTGGATACTAAGGGGTATGTAGTAAAATGTCATTCTTTATTTATATAATTAATCCCTTATCAACCCCATCTTCAATACACTTTCTTACTAATTACGCTCCATCCAGTACTTCTGCTCTCACCAATCTATCTTTCATAATTCTAAATTTCATGGCTTTATATCTTTGTTTGAGGTCACAACTACTTGTTTATATTATGTGGATATGCATTCTTAATGGGGTATCCTACTATCAGTACAAAACCTTTGGATCGGATCGTTACTCCCTTATTAATGGAAAACTCACTGCTGCATTAGTCGCATCATCTATTAGCTTACCAAGCACGATTTTACGACACAACAAACGTCTTTTTTTTTCTTGTATAACAACATTACCCTGGCAGGCCGGGCGGCCGGCATGGCACTTGGTCTCTGAAACCTTATTGTAGTCGTGCAATTCTCTGGGGTGCCGGGGTACTGTTGAACTGCTTCCTCACTTGTTTTACTGTCTTGAAATTCGAAAGTTTGTATCATTGTCTTAATCTTACTCTTGTACAACAGAAAAAGGTAAATCTTGTTCAAACAATAACTCATGATTTCGATGTAGTTGAAGTGAGATACATTTATGTACAAATTCTCACATTTCACCGATCCCTTTTCTGTGGGAAAGTTTTGGTATATGCACATAACCTTACACTCATTAACAATGGCAAAAATTGTGGTATGCAAAGCTGAAAATACATAGAATGAATGTCATAAAAGAAGTCAAATTTGGTTATGTTGGAGGTGAAAAAAGGGTAGCGAGAGCTTCATCAACTGTTAATAGCATTTTGTCATACGCCATCAATGATTTTTCATTGCACTTGTATGCACCTTTACCTCGAGCCAATACCTCCCCGTCACTGTCTATAATACCTTCTTTTGTCGAGTCAGTGGTGCGTGCTCCCGGCTCCAAAATGAATGCTTTCACCTGCAATTTGCTATCAAACAGGTTGAGTAGGTATAACAAAACGAGTTGTTAAGTTTAAATTTAACTGTTCCTCGTCGTCCTCATCGTCTATGTCAACAGGGTTATATACTTATATGGATTCATTAGGACATTGACCATGAGTCCATGACTATTACGTTTATCTCTTTCTAGAGCAGCAAGAAATTTAACAAGAATTAAACACGAGAATAGTTGAGTACTCCGTATAAAGAAGTTGGCACATGAATTATGTTATCCACCTTCTCCATCAAACCTTCATGGAAAAAAATGAGCTCACCTTGAAGTACAAGACATGAGGTGACTTGACGTGATTACCATTGCTTAGTTCCGTCATCAAAGATAACAATCCCAATTTTGAGCTATCTTTTACGAGAACGACATCCACGAACCCATCTGAAAACTACACACGGAACACCTTATGAACAATTGGCAGATACAAACACTAAAGCATAGGAGAAAGATTGACTCGGTTTTTCTTTTTCATTAATTTTCATACGAGATTGTCTCGTAATTATGAACAAAATGGCGTATAATCCTTACTTGGGCATTAGGAGCTGGCATTGCACTTTGACTACCCCAAGGAACATTATGAATCCAGACTGAAATAAAAGGACCTTCAATTGTCCTCCAATTTAACTTCTCCAAGTTTAGATCAGGTCCAACATACCCCTTTTCTTCAGCACCATCATGCTTATTACTTGAACTGTAGACTGCCAATTCTTCAGCTGATAGACCTTCTTCACTTATTTTTCTTGTATACTCTTCAAATCCAGATGCAGGGACGAAATGAATACGCCCATTATATTTCCTCAGATGGAGTATTCTTGTGATCGCCTGTCGGAGTAATACATGGATCGTGTCAAAACTTGAAAGGTTTAGCAGAGGGTAATTTGAGTGAACAAAAATGGGTGGGGTAAAAGTGTCATGTTCATGATTGAGTAAAACATATACGGAACACATCATACAGCAACAGCAAAAAAAGGAAAGAAGTTATAGTTAACTTACATACAGGTCCAATCGAGCACTGCCCATCCACCTCCATTTCTCTGATTCAATGTCTATGTCGGCCACAAGACCTAATAGATACAGAGCGACCGAGAAAGTTAAAAAAAAAGAAAACTGCTTGGCAAGTAAGGATAAATTTTATCACAGCACAAATCGACTTCAAGTTAGTTTTGTAACAACAAGCATACCCCACGCAAGCATTAGCACACTAAAAAACCTCGTCTTCCCTTGTGATATAGTAGTAACATCAAGCGACCGTTTGTGCCCTATCATTGAAAATATTCAGTTTGTTAAATGAAGAGTAGGAAGTTAATGCAAATACAAAGGTGCTCTGATCAAGGCTATGCTTAACCTCGAAGAATGGCGAGTGTAGCATTAGTAGCAGAGCAAGGTTCACCGACCGAATCCAAGACAGATTTAGCCACCCCATTTCCAGTACCTATATAAAATAACGGTTCAATAAGTAAGGAATACTAGTCACCCCTTGTTGAGCTGAATTCATGCCAGCCGTGTGAAAACATGAGCGAGAAAAAACAAATCTGTGTCTCACTGTGTATGCATTGACTGACTAGAACCTACCACGTCTTTATTTTTTAATTTTCCAGGAAAAAAAACACGACCAACATTGACGAAACGATGTAACACAAAGCTTGCATTCTACTCAATCTAGTGATGCATTGGCAAAAATGAAGGTACCTGCCGGGATTGCTCCAAGAGGCATCTTGATGGCAGTTTTCCAGTCATCTCTTTGCAGCAAGCCATTTACCACCTGCAAAAAGATAGACTATTAATTAAGGGGATGTAGAAATCTACAATAAGAATTGTTTAAAGAAACGGGTATGTGCTTGGTTCTAGCAGGGCAACGTTATCAGGAATGAACGAACAAAGGGTACCTCAACTAAGACGCCGTCACCACTGACACAAACAATTCCATCATACATGGTAAGATCCAATTTAGAAGCGATCTCCTTAGCGTGCAGCTGGTAATTAGTTCCTAAATATTGCCAGAGAAAACAAAAACTGTAAGTTTCAGGGACTGTTTTAGCGATCAGGGCATATACTTGTTTACAGGGAAGGACTACAAAGTGCAAACCTTCCATTTTAAACTCAGTTTCAGCATCCTCAAGTAACGGCTTCACAATATCAACAAATATATTCATTGCAGTTTTCTGTCCGCCATACGGGTTTACCAATACAAGGAGCCTTTTTGGTCGCCCTACATCCATATAATCAACAACACTCACTTTTCAACTACATTCAACCCCTCAAATAAACTTGCTCGAATCAAATTTGAATTATCTAACTCCACATAAAGTATATATCGTCAAACACTCCTCGATAAAATGCCACAAACCACATTCATTTTCGTAAAATTGACTGAAAAAATTCCGCGCAACCACTTGCCTAAAATTAACAAAAATCATTACCAGACCCTAAGTGACTCCATACTTGGAACAAACTAACCAAAATGTCCCGTACCTGAAAGTCTGAAACGACCTGGTGACATTACGCCTAGAGCCTAATATGCCCTGACAAGACCTTATTTTATCCAACCCACTGACCTGACGTTTGACTGGACCCAAATGACCCGTTTTTCATGTCTACATAATGGGCAACTATACGATCGCAGGTTGATCAGATGCTTATCATATTGACCTGATTTTGAGAATTACTTGACCAGTGGACCATTTACAGCATACATATATTCATCGGCAAATTCTCGTTATTCTCGTTTAAGACGGGTATATCCATCGTAAATATACTATATACCCATGAGGATGAATAAGACAAAAGTAAAATAAATGGAGAGCCGCAAAATATTTGTCTTATGTGATCCTTTGAGATGATCTTTGACCCGTCTTAAGCTTAAGAGAAAGGCGACCATAGTTTAGTGAGTCATTTTTCTCTAATCATTACTCGTATAATTTAGAATCAAAGAATGATCGACACATTGACTCTGTTATAGAATGAAAGATTTGATCACATTAATCATAATTCATAATGATCAAAAGCAATGAGTGCAGTAGTTACCTAGAGAATCAAGAAATTCACGAATATAACGAAACCACAGGGTGACGGTATCTAGAGATATCTCGAAAACGAAGGTCTTCCTCACCATAACTTCAGTAGTAGCCAAACAGAGGATCCCAGCACTACCACCATGTTTAGCACTACATGATCGTAGAGTAATTTTACAACCTTCCATTGAAACACTCAGAACCTCCTTCTCTAATATCAACCACTTCTCGACTCCCGCCTCCGTCCACCTCAGAGTTGCGTCAGAGAATAAGGTCAACTGTGTTACGGTTTCGTTAATGCCCACATCATCCGAGAGTATTAATGTCGGATTTTCTAACGGTTGATGATTCATGGTTTTGTGATTTCAGGTGGCGGGAAAGTTCGGTAGGGGAATTGACTTTTGAAGAGATAGTGGAAGGAGAATTGAAATGGTTAGTTATTTTGTTGTGAGTTTGTCCAAGTTTTAGGTGGGGGTAATCATAGGGCCCACCGATTGTTCGTTGGGGTATTGATGGGTGTATCGTCTTATATAACTGCCATGTTCTCATTGAGGACACATATGTCCGTTTTTAATAAATACGGGTTGGGTACTTGGGTTGCCTCTCAGAAAAAGACAAGTGGGTCAATTGGGTTTTCACTTGCATCTTTGTTCAATGACTTGTTGATAAATAAAATCGAGTAATAAATGAGAAAAAGTTTTTACCGGTTTAGTTTCTGTGTTCTTATACAATTTTTTATATATATTTATCTATTTTAATTGTCTCTTATCAAATTTGAGATACATATCCTCTAAAAAAAACTGATAATGTATCAAATCCTACTACAAAGCACAATTATGTGTATTGTTCAATACGACAATATCCGTCTTAAACTTAAGCGGGTCAATTATGGTCAATGAGACACAAGGAGCCTGCCTAGGGACAAAAAAATGTTTCTCCTATTTTTTTTTTAACATGTGCCCTAAGAAGGCATGTTAATAACCTAATTATGGTAAAATTAACCGTATATTGTCATGAGATATTCAAGTATAAACTCATTTTTGTAATAATTAAAGAGAAAATATTGTTAATTTTATCATATAAAGGTTATTAATGTTTGCTCTTTTAGAACACAGGTTAGATAAATAAAAAAAATAAAAATGTATACTCAGTATTAGTAATTTTTTATCTTAAAAGAGATATTGTTTGGGAAAGACTTACTCTACCTTGGAATGTTCCGTTGACTTGGAATAATTCCCAACAGAACATGTTGTGAAAATTAAAGACTTATCTTTACTACTTGAAAAAAAAGAAAAGTAAACACTTCGTGTTCCCCACATCAAGAGTCAATACAGATTCATATAAACCTGAATTCGTAACGTGCGAACTACATCGGCTCGGTAACTCGACTTGTAGACTTGTAGCATTTGAAAGTCAGAAATTCTTCGTTTAAGACGAGAATTATCCGTTTTAAGTTTTAAACGGGTCAAATACATGTTAAATTATCCATCTTGTTGCTTTAGAAAATATCAAAAATTTTGTTTTTATTACTAGCATGTGGTAGTATTTAACACGTCTTAAGCTTAAGGCAGATAATACACATCTTAAGCAAAAACTTAGACTCTATTCTTTCTGGCTTAATTTCAACTTGGCTCTATTCAGCTCTGTTTAGTTTAGCTTTTGTCAATTATGTTTAGCTCATCTCTGTTCTTTTCGTCTGAAACAAGCTTAACTGAATAATTGGAGGTAAGGTGAAGTGAACTAAGCTTGTCATTTCAAAATCACTAAAACTTATGACTTATGAGAGATGGTCTCTCAATAAGTTATTGAAAGACGACCATTCTTTCGTACCCTTTTATATGTCTTTCGTGACTCTTTTATTGTTGATCCTCACGTGAAGTCACATTTTAATTTGGACTTATTTATATAATAATTGTACCTAGTTTATCACTAATCATGATTTGTACCTATTATTTCATTACTTATAGTACCATTTTTCCTTTATCTTGTAAAATGTTCTCTCAATAAACTTATTGAGTAACCGTCTATTAAGAGACTTTTATTCTTAGATCTGCAAAATTATTTCGGTTTTATTCGGGTTGACTTTTTGGTTTCAGTTTCGACCGGGTTCATCACAGTTAGTAATTTTAATTGGTTAGTGTCTTTCGATTCGGGTACAGATCAGAACTTGCTAACATCAGTTTAGGTAAGTTTTAGGTTGTAGGTGTCAAAAATTGGTTGAACATTCATCATATTTTTCAATTCGAATGTAATAGTTCAAAGCACCATTATTTGTCATTAATAAATAAGAAAAAAATAGAAAAACAATCGTGGTGGAAATGTTTTGGGTTTGGGTATATCAAGTTTGGTTCAGTTCAAATTGGAGAGGATTTCAAATAGTATTAAAGCTACTCGTGTCGTTCTTCAATCGGATATGTATTAAATATTTTCAATTGTCTTACTTCCTCCGTTTCATTTGGTTGTATACGTTTGCTTTTTGGGCACTATTCATAAGTTAGAAGAATCTTTAATACAACTTCTAATATATAAGATAAAAGATAGTCATGTGAGATTTTGTTTAAATTGTCTTACCGAGAACAATATTAATATCAAAATTTTATAATTTTTAATAATAAGTAACTAAAGATATAAACAAAAAAAAAAGAGCATTGACATACGTGATAAAGCAAACGTATACAACCAAATGGAACGGAGGAAGTATGATTTAGGAATTATTTTGCGAGTTTTACTTGTTTTTTTTAATTTAAAAACCACGTAAATATCACTCCCTACATATACTATAGGTTCAACTCACTATTTATATCTGACCATATATAAATGTTTATGTGAATGTTCAATACATAGATTGGGAAATCTGAAAAATATCACAACCAATGACATTGATTTGGATAAGCGCTTTTTCCGATTGTCTCAGATCACAAATTGGGAATAATTCAAATCGAAAACCCGATTTCTAGGTTTTGGTCTCACGTGATTCAGGAGCACAAGATAAATCCCGGATTTCTAACTTAAATCTTCAAGATTACATGTTAAATTAAACCCTTTTAATATGTTAAGACAACTTTAAACAAGACGAACTGAGACTAATTACTGAATCAGAAAGGAAGAAATGAAGATTGAATGAACTTACTTAACACTTGGGTGTTTAAAGTGATAAATAAACCATCTCATCAACCAAAACCTTAAGGTGATGGTTGAGGCCCATGTATTATAGTTATATCTTATTATGCCCCCTCACTCGAATGCACATTGGGCTTGAAGAGTGGTTACTGCACAAGCACCCCATACCATCTGATGAGTTTTCCACTTTGTGAGTTTGTGAGATATTGTGGGCTGTCAGGGTTTGAACCCGTGACCTTTGGTCACACTTGCTTTGATCACATGATAGATGAACCATGTCAACAAAAACCTTAAGATAATGAGATGATTGAGGCTCATGTATTATAGTTATATAAAAGGTGAGATTTTGGGCTTGGATCTAGAATCCCTACTCTTGAATGTTGAGGATCATCCATCTAGGGTTTTTAGGTGAGTATTGATGGGTGAGGAATGAGTAAGGTGGCTACACAAGTCTATATATACTAACCCTTATCTTAACCCTCTAAAGTAGGGAAAATAAATAATGAAAACCAGCCTAGAGTTCCGCGACTCGATCGTGTCGCTCGGGGTACTCGACCGAGTGACACCTACTAAATTAAGTGCCCTACTTACTCGACCGAGTGACATGAAAATATAAGTCATCCTAAACTGCTCCCCTGACTTACTCGATCGGGTGCAGTGACACTCGGTCGAGTTCATCTTACCCGGTCGAGTACCTTTTTGTATTCGGTCGAGTGACCTTTATAAATAATACGGAGCATTACAAATTGCGTGGCATACTCAATTGAGCATATATGCTTCATTTGCTTCATATTTCTGACGGTTGTCATTACATGTTTGCACGTAATGATTATTATTGGAACATTGCATTTTGTTGAGTGTGTCTTATTACTTAGTTAGGTGGGTTGTTGTGAGTGAGACGACCTTGTTACGAGGTTGTTATTTGCGTTGATCGATCACGCCGTAGTGTACTCACATGCAGGGGCAGCTAAGGTCCGGTTCAGGCTGAGCCCTAGAACCGGGCCTCCACTATGGTGGGCCTCATTTACATACATTGTAAGGATATATAATATCAACATTGTATTAATAACATGAATACAATTGGGTGTAGTGGTTGAAGGCTTTTTTATAGAAACTAAGTTTCAGGCCACCCTAGTTCGAATCCCAATAGCTCCGCTTTTTGAATTTTCATTTTTTTTACTTTCTTTTCTAGCTTGTTTACCTTATATTTTACGGAATTACTTTTTCACATACGAACTTTACTTTTTCACATACATTTTTTCATTAATTTTCCAAGTCATACCCTTTTTTTAAACCTAGTCAAATTTTATTCTACATGTTACTTTTTCCCTAAAATTGAATCTAACTATATATTCTCAAAACTTATAGAATGAATTATACAGTAATTGATATATATGTTGTTAAACAATTGTTAATATATTTTGTTAATTTATTAGGGTTTCTTAATTGTTAATTAACGAAATTAATTGTTTATATGCTTATCAATTATTATCAACCAAGGCATGGTGGTTTAGGTGGTTACATGGGTGGTGCGCGGTGGTTAGGAGGTGGTGCGTGATAAGGGTGGTAACTGAGGGTGGTTGTAGCGTTGGTTTTTGTTAAGCATACTTGTTTAGGCTGGGGACGGTGCTCGGAGCAGGGGAAGGTGTTTGTTCAGGTGGTCGAAGGTGCTTAGAGGGAGGGGGCAGAAGTGCGCGAGGTATGGTGGTTAGTGGTGGTTGAAGCAGGGGGAAGGGAAGGGGAAGAAAGTGCGGGAGAGGGGTAATAGTGCAAAGGGAAAGGAGTGCAGATGCAAAGGTCGTGTGTTTCTCTGAGTGTGGACGCCGACAACGGTGGTGGTCAGGTGGTAGTCGAGTGTTGGTGGTGGCCTGGGTAGGTGGGACGTTTTTTTTAAATCAAAAATATTGGGTTTTTCTTATGTAAACAATAATTAATAATTAATTTGTGCTGACGACAACTAGATTGACCGGAGTTGGTGAACGGAGTACGAAGTGCGTTGGTGTTAGTGACTTGGTGGTGAAGAGAGATGAAAGAATGGAGGAAAAAATCAATTGGGTCAGGGAATGAAAAAATGACAAGGGCAATATTGTAAAAGTCGTATGTGAAAGAGTAAAATCCGTATGTGAAAAAGCACGTCCCATATTTTATGGTCATATTTTTTCCATCTTTCCATTTTCTCTTTTTCCCTATTCTAAATATTTTTTAAGAGAGTTATACCCTCGATTTTTACCCATTTTCATATAATTATGAGTTAAGAAAACATTATTTGCTTATTTAACGCAGATTCAAAATACTTTATAAATGATATGCGTATTATCATAAAACGTTAAAAAAAGTACTCCACCCGACATCGTTTTAAATTTACATATATTTGCGGTATGAGTTTCAAAACTTTAGGCGCGATGGGTAGTATCTTAATAAGGTGGATATATAAGGACACATATTTTGCCTTTTAAACATACAACATTAAAATCAATTTTATGACCCACGTCGACTTTCTAGCACCGGGCCTCCCAAAATTTTAAGACGCCCCTGCTCACATGTATGGAGCTCGTTTCACGATATCGGAACATTGGTCATGATACATCGTGGGGTTGCTAGGCTCACGATGTCGAAACTTTGGTCATGGGTTTGAAAAGTCTTTTTCTCTATGATTTCGAAACTTTGGTCGTAGTGCAGTGGAATCGTAGGGTGCCGATTCACAATGACGGAACTTTGATCGTGAGTCTTCAATGTTGGGTTAATGATGTTAGAGCTTTAATCATGAATCGCTTTACCGTAATCAATATGAAGATAGAACTTTGGTAGTAGTGAATAAGTCTTAGGCCCTGTTCTTTCCAGCTTAATTTCAACTCATTTCAGTTCAGTTCAGCTCTATTCAGTTCAGCTCAGCTCAGTTCAGTTCAGCTCCATTCAATTCAGTTTAGTTCAATTCAGCTCTATTCAGTTCAGTTCAGCTCAGCTTCATTCAGTTCAGTTCTGCTCCACTAAATTCAGCTCACTTCAGTTCTACTCATCTTAAACTTAATTTTTTTTATTAATATTTTTTTTTTTTTGCAATAAAAGTTATTACTCATATATTTCAAAAGAATTACATGAGTTTCTTACAAAGAATAACCCCTAGTGAAATAGAAAACCCAAACTAATAAGCATACTACCTTATGAATTAAGGCAATCTAACACTTCCTCATGAATAGCTTCCGGGCATTTACTTAGAACTAATGTACTAATATTAAATTGGACTCTCTTTGCTAGCGTGATAGGTTCATTCTCATGTCCCTCAAACACCCTACGGTTTCTTTCACTCCACAACTCGTTCACCAGGCTCCCTAGACTGCTAGTAATCATACCATTTCGCAAATGTCTTCTATTCCCTTTATGTCCTGCCCATACTAGAAGAGAACAGATATCAGTGCTAGCAATAGTCAACTTCATCCATCTTTTAAGAAGACGAAGGACTTAGGCAGAGAAGGGGCAATGGAAGAAGAGATAAGGAACAGATTCAGCTGCCATCTTGCATAAGCTGCACCTGTTCACTATAGAGAGACCTCGAGTGGCAAGTAGATCAATTGTAGCTAGCTTACCCTGAACTGCAAGCATTAGAGTTATTCTGTTTCGAGGGATCATTGTCCCTTTATGAATGACAGCAAACACATTAGTAGATGGTAGTTTGTGCCTGACTAACTCAAAGGCCATTTTTTGAGAGAATTGCCCATTCATAGTACAAGCTGCCAGCAAAGCCTTTGCCTGCATCTTGCCTCCAGCCTGAGATATGAAGCCGTTCCTTACACTAAGAATACCCCTTAAGCTTTCAGACATATGATCCTTCAGTTGCAGATCCCAAATAGAACAGGTGCCTAAGAAGTACTTCACAACCCATTGGACCCAGATAGCACCAGACTGATTATCTAACTTCCAAAGCCATCTGAGCATGTTAGCCTTGTTCCAACTTTCCATAGATTTAATGTTAAAGCCTCCTTCATTCCAGGGAACACAAATACTCTGCCATCCATTAAAGATAAGCTTCATGTGATTGTCAGCCCTACCCCAGAAAATATCCCTACTCAACTTGGCAACAATATGAGTGACATGTTTAGGCAAACGAAGACTGGTGCACCAGAAACTGTTGAGGCCAAACACTACAGAGTTAAGAGATAGAGCCTTTCCTGCATAGGAAAGATATCTGATGGAGAGATTGCTAGTCAAGTTGTGAATTTTAGTAACTAGGCCATCATACATCTGCCTAGTAAGTCTAGCTGAATTGATGGGAATGCCTAAGTACCTATAAGGGAAAGAGCCTTCCTGCATTCCTACAGAATCAAAAATGAGGGCACGAAGATTCCCATCAACACCCCCAAAATAGACTTCAGTTTTTCAAGATTAGCAGTCAGGCCAGACCAGTGAGAAAACTTATGCAGAACATCAGTGGCAGCTTTAACAGAAGGAAGGTCACCTCTAGTGAAGATAATGAGGTCATCAGCAAATACTAAGTGAGTCAGACCAAGCCTAGAACATTTAGGATGATAAGAAACACTAGGACCCTTACATAGCAGCCTAAGATGTCTGGAAATGATCTCCATACTTAAAACAAACAGATAAGAGGATATAAAGTCACCTTGTCTTACCCCACTCTTCCCTTTGAAGAAGCCATGATGAATCCCATTCACTATAATGGTGAACCAGGAGCCAGTAACACACTGACGCGGGGTTAGTCGCCCTCCCCCGGTTCAAACAAATACGTGTAACTCTCAATACCAAACTAATTAATGTAGTAGGGTAAGGAGGTCGATCCCAAGAGACGGTGATTATGGTTCTAAGGCGGTTTAATCGAGTTCTAGTTTAGTTCTAAAAAATAGCAAGTTGGAGAGGATTAATGATAATCTAGGCTAACAAGAAGGCAAATATGCGATGTAAAAACAATAACTAAAAGGAACTAGGGTGGATGGGTTCATTAATGCAAGCATGGGTCAATTATGGTGGGGGTTAGGACTAGTCTAAAGGTGAGTCTAAACATGTCTCCACCTCTCGGTGTAAGACGGATTAAAGGGCAAGCCTCCAACTCTCGATGCGAGACGAGCCCTAGCCTAAGGTTCGATTGGGTTCTCGCCCTAACCTCCCCCTAAACATCCAACACACACACAACAACAATACAAGTCTAAGCTCTCGCTCAAACTAGCAATAAAACATGAGAAAGACTCGAATTACTCATTCAAGCATTTCAACAAACACCTTGTGTGCACAAGACAAGTAGACTACCAAAAGACTTAATCTTTATGCCCAATTACCATAATCAACCCATAAACTCACATTAAATCCTCCATCTTCCCCTAGTCTAACACTACTCGCTCATGCTAATGAAGGAAAGCATTAAAGATGGATACTTTGATATGAAACAAGCAAGGGAAGACATGTTCAACATGAAAGCTAAGTAAATAAACAAGAACAAGTAATTAGAAGACAATTAATGAAATAAAGATGAGAAAATGTACCAAACTTGTAATAAAGGATGAAACTTGGATTAATAATCAAATAAGAGTCTCCTCTTGTCTTCAAATTACAACCCAAATCTTCACTAGTAACTAGGAGAAAGACTAAATCTAACAATAACTAACTAGGAAATTAAGTAATTATCACTAATTAAGAGAGATTAAGTACTAATTAGAGAGGTATTTCTATTTAATTACTAGGGTTCTTGTGTCTAGGGTTGTGTGTCTAGGTTGAATTAGGAGGGGGGTATTTATAGGTTGGTAGGATTAAGGGCTAAAATGAAGGAAGGAAAGACGAAAAATTGGATTTGCGGACAAAATGGGCCCAGCCGGCCGGACCGGCTGCCGGTGGCCTGGACCGGCTGGTACCCACTGACTTCTTCCTCCGTATTTTTCTCTTCCTCTCTTCAATTGGTGCCCCCAGCCGGTCTGGTCGGCTGCCTGTTGGTCCGACCGGCTGGCGCGGTCTGCTCAAAGCTGCGTTTTCTTCCCCTTTGTGCGTGACCCAGCCGGTCCGGCTGGCTGCCGGTTGGTCCGACCGGCTGGCCACCACTGCTACACCCTCCGTCTCATCTTCTCTTCTTTTCTTTCTTTTCCTTTTTCTTCTTCTTTATTTGTTTTGTAACGGTTTCTCGAATTTCATCCCGTCTCGTCTTTGTCTCGGAATATTTCCTATAAAATGAGACGGATTTAAGTAATATGAGAGTACACGAGATAAAGGCCAAAATACGATAAAACCGACGCTAAACTAAGCTAATTACGCTAAAACATAAGAGAATAAAGAGGGGAAACGATCTAAAATAATCGTATATCAAACCTCCCCACACTTAAACATTACTCGTCCCCGAGTAAGTAAGTGAGCAAAAAAAAACACGACCCTTATTTGAATAGGCTAAACTAAGCTACTAAAATCCGATGAAAGGCAATTAACGGGCCTTCTCCGTCCCTTCAACTCACAACGAAATACAATGAGGTATGTACTCCCTTGCAAGGCAAGTGGGGGCTTGCGGAAAATTTGTGATACATCCGAATGATAAGCATGTAAGACCATGACAAGAATGCACCGAACAAAAGAATAGTCACACGCCTCATCCATGTGACGAAAATATCTATAAGGAAAACCGTCTAAATAAATGCATGATCCTTATTGGCCACTAGTATCATAAAGCATGGAAAAGTGTTCGCCTCTTAGCGGTGCAAGACTAATGAAATTTCGAGTCCCGTCTACTATTAGCTTGGTCAAGAGCGATAAAATGGAAGATGGAAATGAGATCCCCGTGACGTTATTAAACACAATAGCATATGGAATTCACGTCTCTCAACTAAATGAGACACAAGGGTCGTCCCGTCTCACTATGCAACTCAAGGGTAATTGGTCCAAAAATGGTTAAAGGAAAAAGAGATATGAGTCTTATTGCTTGGAAATTTTTCATTTCTCCAATTTTTTTTCTTCTTTTGGTTTTCTTCTCTTTCTTTTTGAGTTGCATTTTATATTTGCAATTTTTAACATTATAGCACACGGTTTCCGTCAAGGACACGCGGTCGGAACCAACAAGAGGGGTATCCCCACCGTAGTGGCATCGAGCGGTACCCAAGATGTGGGCCCACTAGAATCCCTAGAAGTTCCGTTTTGCATTTCCTCGACGAAAACAAGAAAACATGACACTTGACTCAATATTTTTGGCTTGTTTGCGTTGCTTCCTTTTTGTGAGTAGAATTGGAAGAACAATGAATCAAGGTTGGTTGCATAGTAAGACGGTCACCTAAGAATTCTTTCAACTAACGGAGTATTCACATCAATTGGGGTTGTCGAGGTGGAATAAGCGCAAACTCATGACTTGGCATTAGTAGACGGGTCAAAACTCATTAGAAATACACAACCTAGGGCGTCCAAAATTCCACGATTAAGATGAACACTTTATGAATGAAAAAGTAGCTAGAAGGGATTATGCACATTCAACAAGTTTTCCAAATAGACAAATTATAAAACCAATTTTCTAAATGCAACTATATGCCATGATGCAATCTATATATACACCTAAATGCACATACTCTAACCGACTATATGACATACAAGCTAGTGCTATCTCCAAACAACACACAAGTGGCACACATGCCAATCAACAAAATCCACAACATCGTCATCAACACATCCCGTCCTCCTCAAACAAGTAAGAAGAAGAAGAGACAAGGAAGAAGAGAATAGGAAAGATCTCACCATAGCGTCTTCATTTTCCTTATTTCGTGCTTCTTATGATGTGGGGTGCACCTATATATTGAGATAAGAGGAAGCACACAACAATATATACAAAATAAACTAATTTTTAGGATTTTTTTCAAAATTTTCAAATTTTTAAATTTTCAAATTTTTCAAAATTAAACTATATACACTAATCTCCTCCCCACACTTAAATCGGACATGGTCGTCAATGGTCCAAAAGCTAGGAGGGGAAGAGCAAACTAAATGCAAAAACATGTTTTTGAGTTTTTCAATAGCAAGAAAATGTAAATGACAATGCAAAAAGTGAAATAAATCTAAAATAAATGCAAGCTAACTACATGGATGCAATTTTGTTTATTGAAATGAGAAGAGAGCTAATTTGAATTAACTCGCATTTGGATGCTTGGGGAAAAACTTTGGATTCAAGGAAATTTTATTTGGATTTTCAAAGTGGGGTAAGGGACAATGTTCAACTCATGAATGCCTAAGAATGAATAAAATTCATCAAAATGCATATGCTCAAGGGAGTGAAGTGGTCCACTTACTCATACCCACAAGGGAAGCTTGTCAATTTTGCCACCGCTTTACATCATTGTTACTCAAAGACCGGAGCAACTTGTCAAATTCTTGAGCAAACCCCATAAACAAGCACAAGTAAACGACCATGGGGCTCAAAGAATCATACATCGGTAAACCCAACCCAAGCTCAATCGACTCTTCACCGTATTCTTCGTGGTATAAAGTAGGAGATGTTGGTAGAATATAGCTAGACTCACATGGCAACTCTCCACACCCCTTGGTAATTTTGGGTGGCTTATCATGGTAGACGGGAGGGGTAAAGAGTGTGAAAACACTCACCCTCTCAAGAGGATCAAGAGGCAAAGACATACAAGGCTTCAAAGTGGTGGGTGAAGGAGGAAGCAAGACCTCAACTTCACCGTTTTCTTCATCAAGAAGAGATTTTCCCAAGAAATTTTCTCTCATGGCCTCTTCAATATCATCAACTTGGCTCTCCCAAGTAGAAGAGGAGTCAAGGAGCCAAGGATCACCTTCAAAAGAGCTTAAATCAAATGGAATTGGAGAATTCAAATATGCTTCAATTTCATCATCAATAAGACAATCTATCTCATTCTCCCTAGAACTCTCCAAAGCTACAACACCAAACAAGTCATCACTTTCATCACTTTTCTCTTGTCTCAACCCACCAACAATGTCTTCAATGACATCCACTGAGTAGACACTTTCCACCATCGGCTTGGACAAAGCCTCCATCAAAGAAAAATCAATTTTGCTCTCACCAATATTAAAGGAGAGGTGCCCTTTCTTGACATCAATAATGACACCTCCGGTTGCCATGAATGGTCTCCCAAGGATGATGGGAGTTTGTTGGTTTTCGGGGATGTCCAAGACTACAAAGTCGGCGGGGATGTAGATATTACCCACTTTGACCGGGATATCTTCAAGAATTCCCTTAGGATATTTGACCGAGCGGTCGGCAAGTTGTATGGTCATGGAAGTGGGTCTCAAATCTTCAAGGTCAAGCCTTTTTACAAGGGGTAGAGGAAGGATGCTAACACTAGCTCCTAGATCACAAAGAGCTCTTGAAATCGAAATATTTCCCACCATACAAGGTATAGAAAAGCTCCCCGGATCTTGAAGTTTTTTAGGCATGTTATTCAGAAGCACCGCACTACACTCTCCCGTCAAGGCTACAAGCCCATCATTGGTTATGCTCCTCTTTTTGGTCAACACCTCCTTAAGAAATTTGGTGTAAAGTGGCATATGGCTCGCCACCTCGGTGAAAGGTGATGAGGCTTCAAGCTTCTTTAGCATTCCCACAAATTTTGCAAATTTCTTCTCTTTACTTACGGTTTTGGGCCGGTTGGGAAAAGGTAAAGGAGGTGTGTAATCTTAGGTCACATTTGGAGGAGGTTGGGTGATTTCATCTTCACTAGGGTAATGGTCTTCCACCATCTTACCCTTCAACTTTCTCTTTTCATTGGAACTCATGGGTTTTTGAGAATTTTTCAACTTGTTCTCTCCCACCAAAGTGATAGCATGTAATTGTTGGTGATGTGGTGGGCCATCCTTAGGGTGGGAGCCTTGTATTGGTAGGACATGTTCCCCTTTTTGAACGGTAATGGGTTCTTGGTTGGCTAAGTAGGAATCAAAATTTCTTTGTTGAGCTTGAACATTAGAAATGTCGGATCTCAAGAGCTTGATCATTTGTTCCGTATTTGCCTCACGTTGCATGGCCCTATTCTCCATACCCTTCAAAATTTGTTCAATAGAAGTGTTGGATTGTTCATTTGAGGGGGGTGGTTGTTGGAAAGTTTGTTGATTTTGAGGATTGTGATTGTTGTGTTGATTTCGGTTGTTGTTGTTTCTTTGGTCTCTAAATGGAGGAGGGACATAGGATTGGTTGCTTTGTTGTAAAAATCTCCTAGAGTCGGAATTTTGGCCTTGGTTGTTGTTGTTGTAAGACCTTGGGTAGTCGGGTTTAGGTGGTGGTTGGTATTGAGGAGCTTGGTATTTGGGATCCAAGGGTTGACCCTCATAAGAAATCCTCGGGTCTTGATTGGGAAACGCTCGGTAGAAGGTTTCATGGCGTTGATAGGAATACCTTGGTTGATCTTGCAAAGAATAGCAAATTTGTTGAACATGGTCATCTTTTGGAAAGGATGGGCACAAGTCATATGTGTGGCCGACACCACCACATGTGTCACATATAGGTTGTTGAGAATAGGTCCTTGGAGGAGACCTTGGTTGCTCAAGATAGTAGACCCTAGCATGACTAGGTATCTCCCCTTGGATATGGTGAATTTGTCCCTTGCCCTTGTCTAGACCCAAGTTGTCAAACTTCCTTGAGAGCTCATCCAACTTGAGTTTTGTCTCCAACTCAAGCCTACTAGACCCTTCACCTCTACCCTCGCTCTCCTTCGAACCATAGCTATTCTCCATCTCGGAGATGTCTTGAATCATCTCCGTGATTTCGGCATTGTTCATTTTATCGAAATTCCCCCCGGAGGCCGCCACTATCATGTCTCGAAATCTTTGTTCTAGAGTTTGGAAAAAGATTTGAGTAGTCAACCATTTCGGGATACCATGGTGAGGGCAAGAGGTTAGAAGATCTCGAAACCTCTCCCAAGCTTCACTCAATGTCTCATATCCTTTTTGTTTGAAAGTTTGTATCTCATGTCTTATTCTTGCGGTTTTTGAGGGGGGTAGAATTTGGTGATGAAGGCTTTTGAGAGACTAGCCCAAGTGGTGAAAGTTCCGGGTTCATGGGAATTTAACCATTTCTTTGCATTTTCCTTCAAGGAGAAAGGAAATAACATGAGTAAGATTTGGCCTTCGGTGATCCCATTCCTTTTGATTGTTCCCACCTTCTCCTTAAAGCCTACCAAGTGCTCATAAGCATCCTCATTCTTCAACCCATGAAAGATGTCTTCTTGAATGAACGAGATGACATGATGACGGAGTTCAAAAGTGTTGGGAGCAATAGCTCCGTAGTTAATGGCCGAGCAAGACCGATTAGGGTCCGGCCTATTGTAATAGCCCATGGGTTGGTCCGCCATCTCTAGGTTGAATGGGTTGTTTATTGGTGAAATTGGGGAATTTGGGGAATTTGGTGAGTGGGTGTTGTTTGAATTTTGGGGAAAAGTGGGTGAATTTGTGGGTGATGTGTTTATTGGAATGTATGTGGGTATGATGAGGGGTGGTAGGGTGGGAGGTGGTGTTTGTGAGGTTGAAGTCTCAATTGTGGGAGGTGGAGTATTTGTGGAGGTAAGAATGGGTGGTGATCTTCTTAAGGAAGCAAGTGCTTGTCTTCTTCTTGCCCGGAAAGTCTTCTCAATCTCTCGAACAAGCGGGAAAAAAGGTCCAATGAAACACCTACTCATGCACTCAAAGAAAGATCAAATAGTCCCAATGCAAATAGATGCACTAGGACAAATGGAAAAACAAACAAATAAAAGTGAACTAAGCCTAAAATCAATTAAACTATCTTATCCAATATCGCCGTCCCCGGCAACGGCGCCACTTTGACGCGGGGTTAGTCGCCCTCCCCCGGTTCAAACAAATACTTTTAATTCTCAATACCAAACTAATTAATGTAGTAGGGTAAGGAGGTCGATCCCAAGAGACGGTGATTATGGTTCTAAGGCGGTTTAATCGAGTTCTAGTTTAGTTCTAGCAAATAGCAAGTTGGAGAGGATTAATGATAATCTAGGCTAACAAGAAGGCAAATATGCGATGTAAAAACAATAACTAAAAGGAACTAGGGTGGATGGGTTCATTAATGCAAGCATGGGTCAATTATGGTGGGGGTTAGGACTAGTCTAAAGGTGAGTCTAAACATGTCTCCACCTCTCGGTGTAAGACGGATTAAAGGGCAAGCCTCCAACTCTCGATGCGAGACGAGCCCTAGCCTAAGGTTCGATTGGGTTCTCGCCCTAACCTCCCCCTAAACATCCAACACACACACAACAACAATACAAGTCTAAGCTCTCGCTCAAACTAGCAATAAAACATGAGAAAGACTCGAATTACTCATTCAAGCATTTCAACAAACACCTTGTGTGCACAAGACAAGTAGACTACCAAAAGACTTAATCTTTATGCCCAATTACCATAATCAACCCATAAACTCACATTAAATCCTCCATCTTCCCCTAGTCTAACACTACTCGCTCATGCTAATGAAGGAAAGCATTAAAGATGGATACTTTGATATGAAACAAGCAAGGGAAGACATGTTCAACATGAAAGCTAAGTAAATAAACAAGAATAAGTAAGTAGAAGACAATTAATGAAATAAAGATGAGAAATTGTACCAAACTTGTAATAAAGGATGAAACTTGGATTAATAATCAAATAAGAGTCTCCTCTTGTCTTCAAATTACAACCCAAATCTTCACTAGTAACTAGGAGAAAGACTAAATCTAACAATAACTAACTAGGAAATTAAGTAATTATCACTAATTAAGAGAGATTAAGTACTAATTAGAGAGGTATTTCTATTTAATTACTAGGGTTCTTGTGTCTAGGGTTGTGTGTCTAGGTTGAATTAGGAGGGGGGTATTTATAGGTTGGTAGGATTAAGGGCTAAAATGAAGGAAGGAAAGACGAAAAATTGGATTTGCGGACAAAATGGGTCCAGCCGGCCGGACCGGCTGCCGGTGGCCTGGACCGGCTGGTACCCACTGACTTCTTCCTCCGTCTTTTTCTCTTCCTCGCTTCAATTGGTGCCCCCAGCCGGTCTGGCCGGCTGCCTGTTGGTCCGACCGGCTGGCGCGGTCTGCTCAAAGCTGCGTTTTCTTCCCCTTTGTGCGTGACCCAGCCGGTCCGGCCGGCCGCCGGTTGGTCCGACCGGCTGGCCACCACTGCTACACCCTCCGTCTCATCTTCTCTTCTTTTCTTTCTTTTTCTTTTCTTTCTTTTTCTTTTCTTTCTTTTCCTTTTTCTTCTTCTTTATTTGTTTTGTGACGGTTTCTCGAATTTCATCCCGTCTCGTCTTTGTCTCGGAATATTTCCTATAAAATGAGACAGATTTAAGTAATATGAGAGTACACGGGATAAAGGCCAAAATACGATAAAACCGACGCTAAACTAAGCTAATTACGCTAAAACATAAGAGAATAAAGAGGGGAAACGATCTAAAATAATCGTATATCACACACCCCATAATCCACTTCACAAAGAGAGGAGGGAAATTAAGCCCTAGCATCATATCCTGAATGAACTTCCATTGAAGTGTATCAAAGGCTTTACTAATATCCACCTTTAGAGTACACCTAGGTGTGACATTCCTCCTACCATAGCCTTTAAGCAACCCTTGTGTTAGCATAACATTTTCAAAAAGACTTGTATCCTTCACAAAAGCTGCCTGCTCCATTCCCACAAGTTTAGGCATTACTAGCTTCAATCTATAAGCAAGAATTTTGGTGATTGTCTTGTTAATGATTGAACAAAAAGAAATGGGTCTAAAGTCTTTAACAGAGTGAGGTGTAGGCTTCTTAGGGATAAGAGAGATAAGAGTGACATTAGCTTGTTTTGGCATGAAACCAGTCTGAAAAAAAATCCTCAACAGCTTGACAGAAATCATGTCCTACAATACCCCAAGATGCCTTGAAAAACCCTGAGGAAAAGCCATCCAAGCCATGACTTTTATTGGAATCAATAGAGAAAAGAGCTTGCTTGATTTCATCCCTACTAATCTGCCTAGTGAGCTGGGTCTGATCCTCAGTATCCACACAACTTCCTTGCTTGAGAGTATCCAAATCAATGTTAGAAACAGTGGTAGAAGCACCCAGAAGGTGCTGGTAGTACTCTACAAAAGCTTCATCCACACCATTCAGCCCACTCTTATGAATCCCATTTATATAATGAATGTCTCCAATCATTTGAGCTTGATGACGTTCTTTTATTTTAGAGAAGAAAAACCTTGAGCCAACATCATTATATTTAATATTATGAATTTTGGCTCTTTGGGAGAGGATCCTCAACTCAACCTCCTTAAGCTTCCAAAACTCCTTAGAAATTCTCCTCTCATCATCAATTAAGGTAGTTGAAAGGGGAGAAGAGAAAAGCTTTTGAAAGCACTGAGCCAGCTCTACCCTTTTAGTTTTAACCTTTTCACTGATGTTAGCAAAGTGGGAAGCATGAAGATGTCTGAGACTTTTCTTGACTTCCTTAAGCTTACTCATCAGCCTGAACATAGAATTGCTTGTACAGTCTTTAGACCAAGCATCAGCAACAATTTTAGGGAAATCCTGATGATCTGCCCAGCAATTAAGAAACTTGAAATGTTTCTTAGGAAGATCATCATTATGAAAAGTGAGGAGGGCTGGACAATGATCTGATATGCCTGGATCAGAAAAAAGAGCAGTGGCTTGAGTAAACTTTTGCACCCACTCATTATTCACTAGAATCCTATCGAGTTTGGAGTATACCCTGGTAGAATAATCCTGCTTATTGAACCAAGTAAAGTCATGACCAGTACTACTCATATCATCAAGCCCACAGGTCAGAAGACAGGAATTGAAATCCATAAGCTCAGAAAGAACAGGAGGATGCGGACTTATCTTTTCATGAGGATGCCTGATGACATTGAAGTCCCCCATGGCCACCCATTGTTCAACTTGACAAGAGAAGAGATTCATAGAGTTCCAGAGGTTCTTCCTTCCAGCAGCCTTATTACTCCCATAGACCACAGATAGATGAAAATTTCTACCAGTGATAGATGAGAAATATGACAATGAACAACTTGAGAGTGTTCTTCAATGATGTTGACCTTGGTGGTAACAGGATTCCAAAGAATCCAGATTCTACCATTATTATGAGTATTATAGTTGCAAAAAACCTTATACCTCTTAAATTTATTCCTCAAAATTTTAATAGCTTTATTTTGCTTCACTCTGGTTTCAAGAAATCCAAGGACATCCACTTTATTTTCTTTAAGAAAATGACTAACTTCACTTTGTTTAACTGGCTTATTAAAGCCCCTTATGTTCCAGCTAGCAATGATCATTAGATAGTTTTATCAGGAGGAACAACTTCAGTATCCCCTAGCAACTGATTCACTGAAATTGATTTGTCATTGTTCTCATGAGAATTACCTACAGCAAGACAGGCTAACTGATCAGGAGCCACTGCTGAAACCCCAGCAGGCTGATTATGAGTAATCTCTCCCTCCTCTAGAGTGAGGGAGGAGAAGGAATTTCCAGTGGGAATAGTTGAAACAGTCCCTGACTAAAATGAAGAACCTCTCTTCAAGGCTATTTGAGGTTTTTTCACCCAGTCCTTCTTGATGCATTCTGAGTGCATTACAGTCCTCTTAGAAGATGCCACCAGTCCATCAGACAAGGAAGAAGAGCCTAGCTTGGAGCATTCTGAGCTAGTCTCCATGCCCTTAGGACTGGCACATTTCCCTTGCAAGACTGAGGTACCACCTCGCATACAAGGAGCAGGAGCAGGCCCTGAGTCAAAAGCAACAGAAGCTGGCCCTGAGCCAGGAGCAACAGGAACAGGCTCTGAGCCAGAAGCAACAGGTGCAAGCTTAGCTTTCTTACAGTTTTGCAATAGATGTCCCATTTTCCCACACCCTTTGCAGAAATGAGGAATCCATTCATACTCAACTCTCTGAATAGAAGGCCCAAAAGGAGTATTGAGGGAAATTTCTAATGGGAGAGAGGAGGAGATGTCAATTTCAACCATTACTCTTGCAAAAGAGAGCTTATCCTTCTTAGTTGTGGGCATATCAGCAAACATAGGCTTCCCTATCTTGCTAGATATCTTGCTTAGAACGCTGCTAGACCATAGGTATGGATCCAAATCAGGAAAAAGGATCCAAATGGGCAAAATGGACATCCTCTCCATTTCAAAAGCAAAATGATGGGTTCCATTGCTTTAGGATGAGAGAATAGGAACCCATCTTCCATGATCCTTCTTTAAGGACATTGTTCATTTCTTTCTCAGTATCAAATCGAAAACTAAACCATCCCTTCTTAAAGTATTGCACAATTGGAGCAGCTATATGGTTCCAACTCTTGGATACAAAATCATTAACATGCTTTAATGATGGTATGGATCCCAATAAGTGCCCCATCAAAGTATATTTCCAAAATTTTAACTCCTCAGCTATGTCCTCGAAACCCACATCAATTTCAGCTGCATTCTTGCTTTGTTCATGAAAGAACAGTTTCATCCCAACTGGGTTTTTAGGCTTAGCAACCTCTGACCATTTAACATTCTTTTCTTGTACAGTATCAAGAACACGAGCAAAATCAACATGAGGAACATCAATCACAATCGAATCCTTCAAACTCGTAACAGTTGAATTGATCACATTAACAGCATTTGGGGAATGAGGAATATCAAGAACAGATGAATTAACCACATTTGTAACTGAATTAGAAGTGTTTATAACAGGTAAGTGACTTGCTTTAGCAGAAGAAGCAATAACATCCACAATTAGGTCATTCAAAATAATGGGTTTCCTAATCGGAGTAAATTGGGATTCATCAAATTGAACAAAATCAGTAGAATTAGGGGCGTTATCAATACCAGAAGAATCAGCAAGGATGGTGGAGTCGAAGGAAGAACGACTTTTAGGGGGGCGACCTCGTCCTCTTGCCATGGGAGCTTGCGTTGAACAAAAATGGCGGCAAAAAACAGAGTAATAAAAAAGAGTAACAGAAAAGAGAGAGAAACTTCTCGGCTCTTTAATTTTATTAATATTAGTTATTATTATTATTTAATTTATTACTATTATCATTATTATTATTATTATTAATCAAATAATACTCCTTCCATCTCATAATTATCCCTCGTTATAACTTTGACCATAAATAAGTTTTAAAATATAAACTTAGACGTTATAACAAAAAACATTTACATTCATCATAAAATAAAAATAAAAATTGGAAACATATTTTTTAAATGAAAAAAAAATTGAATATAAATGAAGAGAAATCAAGTCAAAGTGTCGTCTCGAAAACTATGCAATACAAATTACGAAAATTATTATGAATTGGAGGGGAATATTCTATTAATAGCAACTATTATCAATATTATTAATATTACTATTATTATTTATTATAATAATTATAATTACTATTATTATTTTATCAAGCTCAAAGCACAATTTAAAAGAAATTTACTACTAGTAGTAGTATTATTGTTATTACTACTATTATTACTATTATTATTACTATCACTAATTATTATTGTTATTATAATGAATGTTATGACTATCAAAATCAATCATATTAATATTAATACTATTATTACCATTTACTAATATTATTACTAAGACTAATGATAACAACTAATAATATTTATCATTATCATTACCATTATGATTATGATAACAACTAATAATCATAACTATAATTATTGTTGTTATTATTATATTATCATTATTTTTTCAGCCCAGTTCAGCTCCAATAAGCTTATTTCAGTTCAGCTTTATTCAGGTCAGTTCATTTCAGCTCCATTCAGTTCAGTTCAGCTCAGTTCAGTTCAGTTCAGCTTTATTAAATTCAGTTCAGTTCAATTTTGCTCTAAAAAGTCAGAAATAACGGGGCATTAGTTACTCTTATTATTGAAATGTCAGAATATGGTCGTGTGCCATTTGTACGTTATGTGCCCTAATTTACAGTTATGTCGGCTGGTCATAGTGTCGTGGGTGTGGGTCGTCCTTTGATTATGCGTCTTTGGTTTAATTAGCGAGCTTTATTCCCTGTTCGATCATCTATGGTAATAAGGTGGTTTAGTCGATTATATTACCGCTTTATTATGACGCAAGTATATGTCTCACACGACTGGCTATACTTGTCGTGAGTTTCCAAATTAGTATTTTAAACTACTACAAACGCAAACTAATAGTTAGTGTAAGTAGAGGTCGATCCCACGGGAAAGGTGTTTTGTTTATTTAATGTGTGCAAAAGAAAGTAACTAAATAAGGGTTTTGATATGTTGATGTTCTAAGTTTACTAAAACAAAAATGAAATGAAATATAAAGACAATATAAATTATGAATTGATCATAATTTCTTGGACCAAGTAATTTCCACCAATAAGTTATGAATGAAATAAGTTATGAATTGACCATTGAAAATGTAGAACAAATATGAGAATGATTCTTGGACCAAGTAATTTCCACCAATAAGTTATGAATTGATCATTGACTTTTCTACTCTATTTCAATATTGAATATTTTGCTATGAAGTTGTTGAATTCTAATTCCACTTATGAATGATTATTAGTTACAAGCGTAAACAAATATTCCTTACAATATCGTCAATTTAGTCAAGCGCTCAATTGTATCGAGATTGTAGATTAAAACGATGGAATTTAGCAATGATAAACGAATGAGGAAAACAAGTGTTGCTTCACTTTGGTTCATACAAATTTAGTCCTTTATAACTCAACGATGATGAAAAGCATACGAATTGATGAATTACAATTGTTACAAAGGAATAGATAAACAAACAAAAGATTCATTCATCTAATCTAGCAATGGTTAACTAACTAATAACAACTAGTTGATCATTCTAGGTGCATAATTAACAAACCAACAATAATGCAAACTAAATTTGATACTCTAATAATGAAATAGAAATAGAATAAGAGTCTTACAGTTCAAACTAACTTGGCTTCAAGAACTTGTTCCAAGATGTAAAACTTAGTCTTCCATACAAAATAACGAAAACAAACTATAAATTATCAAATGTTTTTCTATGTATCATGATAATTAAAAGATGGAAGAAAATATATCTATAGTTATCAACAATCATGTCCGTTTATAGGTATTCAAAGAGGATCTTCATAAATCCTATTAAAGCCTCATAAAACCTCATAAAGTGTGAGCATAATTGCCGAATTAAAGAAGAATTCGGAATCCAACGCTGAGCTCTCCACGAGGCTAGCCTCTCCACGCGGCTTTTGAAACAGCCCTTTTTGCCGCGCCACGAGGATACCTTTTTTTTCCTTTGACGCTTCATCTTCCTCCTTGCTTCCATACTTTAACTTATCACAAATTCTCATTTAAGACCGTCGCATATATGCGACGGGTTAAGTGTAACCATTTTTTGATAAATAGTGACCATTTATTAGTAAACAGTAACCATCTTTTATGACTTGAAAATGACATTTATTATCAAGGTGGTCACTATTTAACAAAAAGTGGTCACATTTTGCAAAAAAGTGGGGAATGTGACCGTCGCATAGGAGACTTACTATTAACTTATTGTTTTGGGCTTTGACTTGTCTTTAATCCACAAGTTTTTAAATCTTATTAACCCATTATTTGGCATGAATTTAGTCCAAGGCATAAGTGTAAAAATGTCCAAGTAACTTCCCAAACTCGGAATGAGATTCTCGAACATGACACATACACATTAAACCGAAATTACGTAGAAACACATCCAAACAATGCAACTACTTCCAAAATGCATTAATGAGCTAAAATAACATTAAATAGCATATATCAAAGCTAAAGTAGCTAAGAATTGGGTAGGTAAAGACGGTATAAAACCGTCGCATCAACGACACACGTTATTGTTTCTCACATGATGTATATGTTGAGTAACTTGAGTCATATACGTGATGTGTGTATTGTTGTGGTTGGAGAACACTGAACACGTTTCCTAACAAGGTGCAAGGTGGTGATACATGGGGTTATAACGAGTGACCTAACGGACATTTCTTAGACAACGATGTACCATCCCCGTTATAGCTTGAACTCATATTTTTGGACTCTTACATGTATTCTTTCAAGGGATTATGACCCCTTGTATATATTTATGCTTTTGCTATTGTGATTAAATTTTAAATTCACACCTGTCTCATTCGGCTTAACATTGCAGTGGAATAAGCCGTATCTTTTGCATTTAAATGTTTATAAAACTATGTATTTTCACTCCGTTGTAAGTGTTGATCTTATTGTATTAACCGTGGGGGATTCACAAGAACAACTCGTATTAATGAATTGAGAAATTGTACTGATGATTCATTATCACAACTGCACAAATTACACAATAAAAATGAAAAAATCTGTAAACTCAACTGGAGATATGTACCATACCATAACTCAGAATGCTTTCCTGTGGTACTATTGTTATATATGCACATAACCTTGCACTCCCCAACAAAAGCAAAAATGTTGTAGGGAAAGGTCAAAAACATAGAATAACAATCATGAGAGAAAAGCCAATTTTAGTTATGTTGGAGGTGAAAAAAGGGTAGCCAGAGCTTGATCAACTGCCAGTTGCATTCTATCATATGACATCAATGAATCTTCATGGCACTTGTATGCACCATTACCTCTGGCCAGTACCTCACCATCACAGTCTATGATTCCTCCCTTTGTCGAGTCAGTAGTGCGCGTACCTGGCTCCAAAATGAACGCCTTGACCTGCAAATTGATAGCCAAACAGATTGAGTTGGGCGTTACTGCAACTGCTGCAAAATTTACTGGTTCCTTGCATAATGTCTTCTATAAATGTCAAAAGGGGTATTTGGATTCAGTCAGCATCAGCCATTGGCTGACTATAAATCCTGGGAGTATTATGTTTATTTTCTATTTGCAGAGGAGCAAGAGCTCCATTTTGCAATGGGTCTGAAATATGACGGATTAAATCAGAATGGCCAAGTAAACTATTAGTATAACGAACTAGCTGTCAACCGGAACTTTTTAGAATGCAGTTTTATAGGGAATGCAATCAACCTCTCTGCGTTTATGAACTTTACAATATCAAGTTTTCTATTTCCAAAAGAAACAGAGATTCATTATTTTGGCTTTAAAAGTATGATGGAATAAATCAAAATAGACTAAACTATCTACACTTAAAATATGAACTAGTAGCAGTAGACTATAGTCAATCAAAATCATTTCCGATATAATTTGGCAAGGTCATTTGTACTTCAGTAGACAAGACAACCTCTATGTGGTGCAAACATGGGGGAAGGATGAGCACATCACACCTCCCTACTTTGCCGCCATAGACAGGGCGGTGGGACGGAAAATTTTACTTCTCTGTTACCTAAGTGGTATTTTTTGTCAATACCCGCGAGACAAGTATCAATGATGAAAAGAAATATGTACACAAAAGTGGGAATTCTATCTTCACAGCAAAATGCTCACCTTGAAGTACAAGACATGAGGTGACTTGACATGGTTTCCATTTCCCAGTTCCGTCATCAATGATAGCAAACCCAATTTTGAGCCGTCTTTGAAGAGAACTACATCTACATACCCATCTGAAAACTACACATCAAGCAGCTTATGAACAATTTGTAACTACAAATGCTAAGGAACTGCTATAAATTTACCAAGAGGCAAAGAAATTCTCTTACAACCAAAAAACATACTCTACTACACTATACCGAGGGGGTTCTTGAAAGTTGGGTCAATCAACATTGCTAAAATCCAAAAAAGGAGGCAGCCCTACCCTTGTGTTACTCTGTATTTGAGAGGATTGGTAGTTGTGCACTGTTCAAGTAAGACACATGACTCCCTCAGTTATGCTAAAAATGTCATTCTCTCATTTCAGGACAATAAATTCTCTCTTCAATATCTCTCAAAAACAATCTAGACATGATCCTTACCTTGGCCCTCAGACATATTCACACGAGTCATTTCACAGACTAATAGCAACCATCAACATGCAATTTAGTACCATAAAGAGGTGAATATCGAGAAAAGAAGACAAAACAAGGCTCTAACCTAAATTTGTATGCCATAAACCCTTACCTTGGCGTTAGGAGCTGGCATTGCATCATCACTACCCCAAGGGACGTTATGGATCCAAACTGAAATAAATGGACCCTCAATGGTCCTCCAATTCAACTTCTCCAAGTTTAGATTAGGCCCACCATAGCCATTTTCCTGAGCGCCAGCCTGCATATTACTTGGACTGCAGAATGGCAAATCTTGTACTGAAGCTTCTTGACTTATTTTCCTTGCATAATCTTCAGATCCGGATGCAGGGACAAAATGAATACGTCCATTATATTTCCTCAGATGAAGTATTCTTTTGATCGCCTGTGGAAATAATACATTGATCGCCTCAAAGATACACAAGTATATTCCGAAAACTCTATTACGGAGTACAATTTATATCTATGATTTATAAACGCAGCACTTTACTCTTCTTAGCCAAGGGAGCACATTCATCAAAAGATTAAACTTTGCATTAGTAACAGCATGATCATTAGATGAGAAGGGGATAGAATAACTCTAGAGAAAAAACGAATAAGCCACCAACAATTTTCTTGCGTAAAAAATTAATAACAAAGCTAAATTAATAAAAATGAGCTTTTACTCCAACTTAAATGAGAAAGTGCAACATAATGAATCTCATTTTGTAAAGATAAGATGGAAAACAAAGGACAAGATGATGCACACCTAAGGGAAAGAATTGGAATTTTATACATCTATAGTGCAGAGGTTGAATTTGAGCAATTTCCTCACTAACGACCCCCATTTATCCTCTACATTTCCATTCTACCTCCACAAATGAGAGTCGTATAGCATAGTTGTGATACCATCTTACCAAACATATCCGCAGTGACCTCATTTTCAGTTTCACAATCATGACTCATGAGAAAACAGAGAAAAAAGAAAACAAAAGACATGAAGCCACAAAAATGATTGTGAAACACAAGTTCCAGGTTCCAAAACAAGATAATCCTACAAGAGGACAGGATGCGGATCCAAGCTTAGGGGTTGACCTGTAATTTCTTACTATAGGACGGTATTACTTCAAACTTGATGATATGCAAATATCAAAGAGGAGTTTACATGGTTTCGAAAAAATAAAAAGGAAAAGGAAAAGAAAAGAGAGGGTATAATTAACTTACATACAGATCCAGACGAGCACTGCCCATCCACCTCCATTTCTCCGATTCAATGTCTATGTCAGCCACAAGACCTAGTAGATAAAAGAACAATCAGGAAAGTGAAAAAAAATGAGAAAAAAAACTTGACAAAGAAGGAGAAAATTCATAACAGAACAAATAGAATTCAGATAAGTGTGGTAACAAAAAGCATACCCCAAGCAAGCATCAAGACGCTAAAAAACTTTGTCTTCCCTTGTGATACAGTAGTAACATCAAGTGACCGTTTGTGCCCTGTCATTGAAAATATTTAGTTTGTTCAATGAAGAATAAGAAGTTAATACAAATGCAAGCTGCTCTTAGCAGGACTATGCCTAACCTCGAAGAATGGCGAGTGTAGCATAAGACGCGGAACAAGGTTCACCAACTAAATCCAAGAGAGATTTAGCCACCCCATTTCCAGTACCTATGTATAACAATGGTTCAATAAGTAAAGGATACGATAATGACAGTGTTGAGTCGAATGCATCCAAGTTGGTATGAAAACATGAACGAGAAGGAAAAGGTACTATCTCAATGTGTGTTGCACACATGCATGTGACAAATTCGTATGACTAGTTAGAATCTCCTGCCTATGGTTCTTTTATAATTTCCAGATAAAAGTGGCACAAGATTTAAGAAACCCAATTAAGGTACAATAATACTCCCGTTTCCTTTCCTCCCTCCTAATCCTACTTGGACAATGTGGTCGTTTGCATCAAAAGTAGTTTCGCAAAAAGCAATTGGAAAAAAATCAAAGAAACTTCTCAAAAGGTAAATTTGGAAATAGCAGACACATATGAATATGTTTCAGAACACTTCTTATTCTGTAATCTTCTCCCGTTCTCTCTTACAAAAAGCCCCTGAAATCCTAGGGTTTGAAGTCTAATGAAATAGGATCATTTTAAAAAATTATATACTTCATGTGATTTGTTAAATTCTTGCCTTGTAGCCAACAATGAAATATAAGCCTCCCCATACGCCAAATTCATCAGAACAGTCAATTCTATATGTCAAGAAAACAAAGAAAGACAAAGTTCAGAGTTAAGCTATAGAAGGGTTATTTGACCAGAAGTTGTGAACCCATGATATGTCTAAACATCCATAAGAAACCAAGAACACAAAAATGTGTTATGGTACCATCCTGAACGTCCTACAAATCCACACAAAAGAAAAGCCGCTTCCACATAGTGCTTAGACATGAAAAATAACATCTAGAATTCATGCACATATTCGAGCAATATAATATGAAACTCTAATTCTACTTGATCTACTAATGCCTTTACAAAAAATTGGCAGAGAGATACCTGCGGGGATCACTCCAAGAGGCATCTTGATCGCTGTTTCCCAGTCATATCTTTGCAGTAAGCCATTTATCACCTACTAAAAAATTACAGTACTAATTAATAGGATGTAGCTGTTAACATCAGAATTTTTACAGAAACAGGCATGTGGTTATGAGCTATATTACTTCGATTATTCAATTTTGGAGCCATACCCTTATTTGATGCGACACTTAAGGATATGGTATGGAATCCTTACCCGACATTTACCAATCTGACACTTCTATACAAAGACAATTTACATGATGGAAGTAGAGGAGGAGATGGGTATATGCATAAAGTATGATACAAATATTTGACAATTTTAAGCCTTATGTCTCATAATCTCTGTAATTACATAACAAACTCTAGATATTCAAACTTCTAATTAATTTTTTGCTTTAAAAATGGTCCATGTACCCCGTATTTTTTGTTTTAGGATAGAGTCCCCGTTCCTAAGAATTTGAGTTTTGGACTGTTCAATACTTGACATGTACCCATGTCTGACACCAGTAAACAAGTATAGGTTGTGAGCCAATAAGATTGGCAAGTTTGAAACTCATCGAACTTGTAGGCTTATAGCCATTCACAAGATGCGCTTCTCCAGCTGCAAGCACGTCAGAGACATTATAAAGTATAGAAACAGAGTCTTGGATCAGTGATTACGACTTTAAGTCCGGGATAGTATGATTGTCAAGGAAAACTAAGCTTTTTTTCCCCACGAGCTAAGAGGTCAGGAAAATCAAATTCAAAGTCAGCAATTGCTCTCAACACGTCATGATGCAGTTCGTTGCTTAAGCAGTTAAGCTTGACTTTTCAACAGAAAGATAAGAAAATTTGCAATTGGATAAATAGTTGGATCAAAGTCCTGCGTAGATGCGTTTCTTTTCTTTAGGCTCACAAACACTTTTACAGAAAACATCAAGAAAGTCCAGAATTGTCATGACAGACAATCAATACACTTGTGATAAATTTGGAACCCCATATAACACATGAGACATTTATTGGACTAAAATTTGATGCAAACTAGTAGATATATAAGCAACTTGAACTTTTATTCACAGGCATTTACGAGAAAAAAGTTACCTGCAGACCAACAAAATGACAGACACTACACATGATGCCCTCGTGAAGGAGAACTACCATCTCTCCATTCACTTGAGTTCACTACATTAGCTTTTGAGACAAAGTTCTAGGAGATGGAAAATATGTGAGAGAATAATGCGGCCAACCGCCTAAACATAATACAAGAGTACTTTTGTGGGTTATCTTTTTGCCCAAAGTGAAAATGTAGTGTAGTGATTTGATTTCCCCAAAAAGAAAAATGTAACTAATCCCAAATGAACCGAGGGGCTGAGGGAGTTAGCACGCGTGATGCATATGAACTTGAGAAAAATAAAGTACATAGAGTAGTACAATTATCATAAAGGAACAAACAAAACAATACCTCAACTAAGACGCCGTCACCACTGACACAAACAATTCCATCATACATGGTAAGAGGGGCTGAGGGAGTTAGCACGCGTGATGCATATGAACTTGAGAAAAATAAAGTACATAGAGTAGTACAATATTATCATAAAGGAACAAACAAAACAATACCTCAACTAAGACGCCGTCACCACTGACACAAACAATTCCATCATACATGGTAAGATCCAGTTCAAAAGCAATCTCCTTAGCATGCAGCTGATATCTAGTTTCTAAAACATTGCCAGAGACGAAAAAAACTGTCAGTCCAAATAACTCTCTAGCCAGCAGGGCATTTACTTGCATACAGGGACTAAGAAGTGTGTGAACCTTTGAGTGTAAACTCAGTCTCAGCATCCTTCAACAATGGCTTTACAATATCGACAAATATATTCAGCGCAGTTTTCTGCCCACCATACGGATTTACCAAAACAAGGAATCTTTTAGGTCGACCTACATCCACATAAATAACATCGTCAGCATTTTAACTACATCACCGTCAGACAGGTTCACTGAGTCTCAGCTCAAATTAATCTATGTTTCAGACATTAGTGGATCAATCATCAACCATACAGGCTCCAGGAAACTAAATTTTGGGTAGTTTGTCCAAGTTTAGTGCGAAAAATTAAAAACTCATGATTTATTTCCACCAAGAGCACCGTAAACAATAAACTCAAGTTCACACGCTGTATAGACTAGGCACTTTTCTAGGTAATGAACTCAAGTTCAACAGTCAGCAACCCTAATCCGCTGTCAACTGTAAACCAGAAAATCCTGTCCAGAGACTTCCCTATTCAGGTTGACATTGAATTTTGTTACTTCTATCAAGAGCCGTGATAATCATGAAAGTAATACATGTAAACCAAATATGAGATCACTAGAAATTAAAACATGTATTTTAGTGATCAAAACAGCAAATAATATTGCAGAACTACACAATCTCAGACTGATAAAGCGACAATCATAGTGAACTAATTTCAGCATTACTTAACCATTTAGAACAAACATCTATCAGCATTAATGAGGTACTTATAGACTATAGTTGATCATGGTTACAAGTTACAAGTTTACAACCACTAATTATCACCCTCCTGTAGATTTCGGACTAAGGTGTAAGAGTTTGGATAGAGTGATAGACATTGAATCACGGCCAATTCGTAATAATAATAAGAAGGGTCGCCAATTGAGTAAGTCATTTTCCTTTAATCCATCATAGTTCCAAACCAAAGAATATGGAGATAGATGACCATATTGATAATCACAAGAACTAACTTGTAAAAGATCTTGCCTTTATCCTAATAATTCACATAACTTTGCTGTAATACCATTATTCAAATTGAACAAAGAAACGACATCATGCATTAAGTACCTCCAAATCATAATGATCGAAAATAAGGAAGGCACTAGCTTTTTTTTTTTGGTTCAAATGAGCACACTTATGTCGCAGGTGAGAATCGAACCGTCAACTTCATGGTTATGGGCGCACTTGATCTAACTCTTGTTCTCACAATGAACGCAATAGTAACAACAAAACATTACTCACACAATGGTGGGAGGGAGTTATTTAATTTGCATTTTCCATGTTATATCTCCTACTAATTTAGTGGGAGACGGTCTCTTAGAAGACCTTCTCATGTTATTTAATGTGCATTTTCCATGCTGTCTCTCACTAATTTATTGGGAGACGGTCTCTCAGAAGACCTACTACGAGGTATGTTAATGCATCGTAATTCAAAACTAAAGAATAGCGGAACACTGTTGAAAATGGAAACAGTTAACCATAGTTACACTCGTAATAACAGAAGCTTCTTAAAGATCTCACCTTGATCGATCCAATCAATTCGCATGCATAAACTACCTACAGTAATTACTACAGTAAAAAAAACAATGAGTTGAATAGTAATTACTACTAATTACCTAGAGAATCGAGAAATTGACGAAGTGTAGTAAACCAGGTGACAACAGAATCATAAGGAAGCTCGAAAACAAAGCTCTTCCTCACCATAGCTGAGGTAGTCGAGCAACACAGGATTCCGCCATTAATGCCATCTTCGACAACACATCTAAGTGTGATTCTAGAATCTTCCATTGAAACACCGAGAACTTCCTTCTCTAATATCAACCGTTTATCCCCTGAGGAGTCGGACCAACGGAGAGTTCCGTCGGAGAAGAAGATTAACGGCGTTAGGGTTCCGTTAATCGTGACGTCATCCGACAGTATTATTGTCGGATTTTCCAACGGTGGGTTCATGTTTTTTGAGATTTGAGGTGGCGTTTGTAGAGTACGCGCGTAAAAATGGCGCGTGATGGAGGATGTTATGGTTGGGTTTCAGGAGGTAGAGGAAGAAGGTGGGAACTGGGAATGTTAAGTTGTTGAGGGATGCTTTGGATGTTTGTTTGTCCAAGTTAGGTGGAGAAACTAGCAATTTACATGATACCACCGAGGTTTGACATTTTGCACGAAATACCCAAAATTTTGATTTAGAAAACTTTAAGAGGTCATAACTCGTGTTTACGAGATCATAAAGTGACGATTTTGTTTTTCAAATCGATCATCTTTCCGAGAACTACGATTTGAAAAAAAATATTGTATTTGGATCCCGTAGCTAGAAGTTATTGCATGTCAAAGTTTTTTTGACCGAACAAACTTTGAGCAAGCATATCTCTTGGTTATGAATTCCGAACTCGACAATTTTTTTTTTCAAATCGTTGTACTTGAAAAGACGATAGATTTGAAAAAAAAAATCGTCACTTTCTGATTTCGTAAACACGAGTTATGACCTCTTAAAGTTTTCTAGATCAAAATTTTGGGTATTTCGTGCAAAATGGCAAACCTCGAGGGTACCATGTCCGTTTGAGATTAATTGTTTAAGTTTACGCATAATTATAATCTCGCTAGTATAAAACATGATATTTTTGTAGCATTTTGTTGTTAACATGACACACAAAGATATTTCACCTGGTTTATATAATTCATGTAGTTTGGTAAGAACCATAACAACATTTTTATTTTTATTAATATATACTCCCTCATATTCTCAATAATCTTATTCTTTCACTTTAACACAAAAATTAAGAAAACACACTATCCCACCATATATTTAAATTTGGACCACACAAATACATTACCCCACCATACAATTAAACCTGTACCACACAAACACTTACCAAAATAGGAGATAGGGAAAGTATTATGAATAGAGGAAAATAGAATTGGGGAATGTTATTGAGAATATGAGAGAATACTTCATTAAGCTATTATATTACATGGGTAAATAGTCGTAATATCTGATAAAGATAATATGGAATTACTTAATAACACATTGAAAACTGTGATATAAATTAACTCAATTAATTGAATAGGTGTTAGATCAATATATAAAATTTGTTTCTCATATATTTTCATCATTAACCGTGTCAATTTCACATAATTACTATTGTAGGCCATGGTTTTTGTCTTGAACTAATTTGTTTTTTTTCATTGCAATATATCTTTTTTTGTAAGGATAACAAATATTTTAATTTGCTACGTTATATAATATTTGAAGTACGTTATATGAATAGAATATATTTTATTTTATTTTTTTGCTTATCTTTTTATACATAATAACCAATTCATTTAAATTAACGGGTACAATTATACATCATAATATTGTACAATTAAATTAATATGATGTTGTAACAATAAAATAGTAAAAGCTTATTTATATGCTCGCAAAAGTTTCCACATGTCTCACGCTAGTAAGAGAGGATAGCATTTACAAACGGAGTAAAAACAGAAACTATAGTGATGTAACTTGATTTGTTTTTACGAGATACGGAGTAACTTATTTTAGTAATAAAATCCTAAAATTAAAATTTAGATTTTACTTTGATGTTTAATTGTTTTTTAAGTAGTTTAATTTATTTTAAAGTTAAAAAGACAAAATTTAATGCTTAATGCTACAAAATGCTTAAACCTTTACTTTAAAAAAAAAAAAAAGATAACAAATAATCATGTGATATGCTAAAAGTCTTTTAATTAGGGAATGGTTAAATGTGTAATGTGGTGCTTTTTTCCTTTATACTAGTTTTAAACCCGTGCAATTTTGCACAGGTCTGCTTACTAAACTTGTTCTAATTAAATATTGACTAATGTTAAAATATTTTAGTTAAAATATTTTAGTTAAAATTCCATCAAATCACAATTAATTGTATTCGTCAATACAATCCAATAAATCGAAAGGTACAATAATGTATATATATATATAGAAGTTAATATACAAAGTGAATATATTTTCGTTTTTGTAAAATTTAAGCTAATAACCGTAATTTCTAAGTAAACTTTAGAGAATTGCTTTGTTAGCTACATTTGATCTAGCATTAGACTCGTACAAAAAATTACGTTTTTGCGATTTTTAAGTTACTATTATACTAAATGTAACAAAATGTTAAAAACTTATACTCCTATCCCATTTGCATTGTCAAACCTTTATGTTGGATGGATTTAAGAAAAGATATTAAAATGGGAAGATTAGTGATTTTTAGTTACATTTCGTGATTACGGTGTAAATCATGTCATCATCGTGATGTGATTAAATCATCCAATTTAATTTTTCCAATGTTTAATTATTTCGTGGTTTTTAGTAAAGACTTCATTTAATTTTTTTTTTCAGTTATTATTTTTTCCCTGTAACAAAATTTTTCAATTAAGCACCCGTTGTTACAAAATATCTTTTTTAAGCAAATTATTGTATATACAAAAAATTTAAGTATCCAGATGCTTTGATTTTTAGTTTGGTATTATATCTTTTTAAAAATACTTATTTACTTTATTATATTCAATTTAGAACATGGAAATTTTAAAGTCATTTTTTATATGATAATTAAATATTGACAAAAAGGTAAAAGCGTAGTAATGTCGTTGATTATTGATGGTATAATTATATTGTAGTATATCCCAAAAATATTGATATATTTGAAGTGTCTTTTATAGCGAATCCGAAAAAATAGTATAACAGATGAGTTTATATTTTGTTTCAGTATAATAACTTTGTATCAGATTTTTGGTCTATGATTTGTTTGTGGTTATATAAAAAAAAGATAAGAAAGCTAAAGTAAGTAATGTGCACTTTAACTTTATGTTCAGTAAAAGGGTGTAATTAATTCCTCTAAATGAATGTGGGTATTCTAAAGAAACAAAGTTCACTTTTTAAAGCCGAAAAATAAGGAACCAATAGAATTCATGTAAATGTTTTTGCTTTTATGTATAGAAGATTGTTTTTTTATTATTAATAAATGACTTGGTGATATGGAGGTGGGTTGTGTAAATAGGTGAAAATGTTGATGTGGCCTTTTGAATTTAGATAAGTGATTAGTTTGTCTTCTTACAATAATATAAAAAGGCTTGTTGAGCCTCCATTGAAGTGACACGTGTCACATCTCCACTTCTTGTCACACGTCATCTCTATAATTAACAAAAATAATAAAAAAAACCTACATAATTATTGTACTTTAATTTCAATTTCTCTTACCTTTTTGTATACATTGATACAAAAAAAACTCAATTTTCAAATTAAACATCTCAATTGATTCTCATTATTACATTTTCATTACCAACTCTTTGTAATCTCTCTATACGATAACATAAAAAGGCTACATTGAGTAGCTAATAGAATGATAAAAAGGCTCACGTTGACCTGGCGTCATTGGATCTAACCAAACCTCCATATAGATTACGTGAGTTTTGCACACTTTTCATATCCGTCTGAGGCTCCCACTAACTGAAGACTCTTCACCTTCTTTTAACATTAAAATAAACATTATCGCAGCATTAATAGATTATAATTCCTTTCATTTCGTGTAATTAATAATAACTACATTGAAGACGAAACAGTTGGCCTTATTATTTCTTGTCATTTAGATATTGCAAACACAATGAGAATTCTCAAATTTCTCATTTATAAAAACTCATTTTACATCAATTCCTTTCTATTTTTTTTTTTGCACTCTAAGCTTTGTATATCGCCTCATCCTTTGATTTTTCTATAGCTTCCCCTTTTATTTCTATGTGATTTGATTTGATCGCGATTTATAATATTACCTTAATTAAGTTTGTTATTAATTGTTGTGGTGTTGGTCTCTAGGCACTATTTTTATGATTTCATTACATATTTTCTAATCTTTCCCTTGTGTTTTCGGGGCTTCAATCTTTGGTACATGAAGGGCAAGTATAAAAGTTGGATTGAATTTAAGGGATGAGAATCTATTTGGTAACTTAGAGTATTATGTAATAGTTGTATTGATTATGCTTACCATAAGTGTTGTAACATTACCTTTATTTTAAGCACTTCCACTGTTATTATTTTTTGCTACATGCCTATTTTTGTTAAGACTAACGCATGAGAAAAGAAGTCCTTGTGAGTAGTTGATTAACTTTTATAATTGAACCGTCATGTTATATTTACAGAGCGATGTCATGACATATTGTAAGTTTGCCATCATTTTGAGCTTTATCTCTATATTCGTACAATAACAACGTAAAGTTTTAATGTAGTTTTTACCAATAGTCCAATACAAGTGATTTTGGGGATCTTCCTTGAATTAGATATGCCAGGAAACCTACACTTATAATGTGATAGAGCATGATTTTTGCCTTATAATCAGGACGATCCTGGTAGTTTAACTACACATTCGACATTATGTTATTAGTGTATTACCTCTCAATGCGAGTCTCGGTTATAAAATCAAATTGAGAATCATGACTAATATTGCTTTGTACTGCTTACATTTTTTATACATCTTTCTAACAGATTCATAATGTGGAGTCAAAAATAATGTTTTGACGTCGAAAATGGAACTCGGAAAAAGTATCTCACCCATTACTGTCGATGAAACCAAAAAATCAATAGAGAAACGTGCATCATAAACGAACCTGTGAATTTCACGGGCAATTAAACTAGTTTTATTATTATATATATAGATTTCCAAATGATTCATTTGTTTAAAAATACTTGGCACGAATCAAAACATTTTATAATTAAAACGAGTTAAATATTACGGAAAATTCACGTGTTACCCTAAACTTTGTCTATTTGCATATAGTACCCGATATTTTAAGTTTGTGCACATGACACCCTTCACATTTTATTTTTATGCCAACGTGTCCTTTTCGTCGCTTTAAAAAACTTCATTTGAGCATAACCATTGCACCGGTTCGGATTTGCCAACTTTTTGTCTTAAAAACATTTTCTTGTCATAATTTGCGATTTAATTAAAAACAAAATTGTCGGCTTACATTTTATGAGGTTTTTTAGTCACGAAAACCTAAAATCGTCCATAACTTCGATATTGAATTTCCGAATGACCATATTTTGTTTGATCAAATTATAGATCTCGAAGAGTTAATTAATTTTAAATTTTCTTTTGGCAAATTCTGATTTCTGGTCTACGGTTTATACTCATTTGAAGATTTTAAGAACAATAAAAAGATAATGTCATACTTGATAGGCTATGTCGCACACCTAACCATGAAATTGCTTTATATTCATGTTAAACTTGGAATAAATAACATTATTAATTTTTTAGGCTAAAGACACCCACCTATCGATATTAGTGTCAACCTTAGATCGGGTCCTAAAGAACTTTCGCTATGACTAGGCCCTCCTACCACACATGCTTTGTCTAATCCGATTCCGTGCCTCTCAACTTATAGAACAAATTATCAAACTTAATCGATGAATATGCCCACTAAACAAAGGTTAATCATGATGATACAAACATGTGGAAGAAACAATTTAGATAATTATATTAACCTAATTTAACATTTTCATATATTAGTCATGCATGGCTCCCCTAATCCCTAGACAGAGGGTATTACCCACTCATATTTAGAATAAAACTAACAATGGTGTATGAAATTGTAAATGTACTAAACATGGTCGTCTGGTACTCGGTCGAGTATTCTGACTGTTTGGTACTCGGTCGAGTAGAGAACAACTCGACCGAGTGGGGGTCACTCAACCGAGTGGGCGTTTGTGTCCGTTAGGCAGCCTTTTGTGGGAAATATCGGTATATTTCATACATGAAATTTAAGGATTATAACGAAATTATAATATATGAAATACGAGTCATAAACGAAGTGCATAAAGATTAGAATTAACCTTCTGGTCCTAGCAATATGGCCTAAGAACAAATATCGAAATCGATATTCTCCTAATTGTTGCACCCAAGATGCTCTGAGATATGCCTTTTCTTGTGCTAGAAAGGATACAAAAATTACTGATGATTTTTGTGTCAAGAATTGAATGATCGTATCATCATTACATTGTCAAAAACCTTTTGTGTCAAGAATTCTTGTGCTAGAAAGAATACAAAAGTTATTTAATCGTATTAAATAATTGTATCATCATTACATTGACTAACCTTTTAGTCATATACATCGACTAACCTTTTAGTCATATAAGGCATCAATATAATCATATTTTTCATATAATCATATCTCTCAAACACATCCTTTAGGTGTGACTTTTAGGGACCAGTTGATCACCGCCATTAAAATGATAATAACGTCAAACTTCTAGCAAGCCAACCGTTATCGATAAACGTTAATCAACTGATAAGAATACTAAGTATACCCTGTGAACCTATAAGAGATTTATACACGTTATCACACTAAATGTGGAGGACACTAGCTCCAACACCTTTTGCCTAGGTGGCACTCGGCCGAGTGTTGTGGGCACTCGACCAAGTGCAGTGTACTAGATCGAGTGTTTTGTGCACTCGACCTAGTGCACCGGCCTGACGAGATTTTGGAGCGGTTTTGAATTAAGATGATTAAAGAGGTATAAATGAATTCTGTTAATTTCTAATCATGATTAAACCCTAAAAACTTTCTTAAACTCTCTCTAAACCTCTCCTAATCATCTTAACTCATCTCAAGGCTTGGATTGTTGTTGCTAGTTCGTCGGAATCGTTCCTTGTATTGATCTTGCCAAAAGTATATCTACTTTAAATTTATTTGGGTATCGTTGGGTAGTCTTTTGAAACCCTAATCTCCTTTAGGGATGAGATTAGATTGTTTATTGAACTAGGTTATTAATTATTGATAGGAGGAGACTTCGTAAAGGAATATTTATGATTGTGATTGCATTTGTTGCGGAATTGCTTCGAGGTAGGGTTTCCTACTCAGCACCTTTGTATATTGATTGATGTTGTTTATGTTTATGTTGTTTGTTGCTATAATGATTGTGATGATGATGATGATGTACTTATGATTGTGATTGGCTACTGGTTCTATATTAGTGGCCCGATCGGGAGACATACCACACCCAAGTTCGCCTCTCGTGGCTCTCCCGCCACGAGGGGGATGTGCACATTAATGTTCTGGGTACTCTCGTTGCGATGAGAGGGGTTGTTGATGTCTAGTGCTGCGGTCTGGCATCGTAGGTGGAATGACGTTTATATATGCAGTCTGACGCTGAAAGAGGTTACCGTTTCAGTGGGAACTCGGTTACTGGAGTTTGGAGACGATACTGGTTATTGGCTACTGGCTACTTGGTTACTTTGAGATGATGGTTGTGTTTGTTTATGTGTTGATTGATATATGATGGTACTGACCCCGTTTATGTTTTCATAACTGATGTGATCTATTGGAAAATGGGGAACAAGAGTTTAACAGACATTCCTTTGGACATGCGTAGGGATTGGAGGGGATGTCGCTGGATGACGAGTCTTTAGCTTCCGCTGTGTCATAGACTTCATTATGAGTTGTTATTGCAGACCAGTTTTGAAAATTTGTTTTGAGACAGTATTTGATTAATCTTTTGAGATGATGTATTCACCTTAAATGTTATTTTAATAAATGTCGTTTCATTATGGTCTATTTGATATGTACTACCTCAAACAACTAAGATGGTAGCGCCCTTGTTTGTTGATAAAGGCCGTAGTAAGGCTCTTTGATAGATGAAGGTGTTACAAAGTGGCCAGGAATGAAGAAAGATGTAGCAGATTTTGTGGCAAGGTGTCTGACATGTCAGCGTGTTAAGTGGGAGCAGCGAAGACTGCAAGGTAAGATTAAGTCTCTTGATGTTCCGGAGTGGAAATGGGAGTCTATATCCATGGAGTTTGTGGTAGCGCTTCCGAGATCGCAAAAAGGTAACAATATGATTTGGAAAATCGTGGATCGGTTAACCAAGTCGGCTCATTTCATTCTGATGAAAGATACCTGGAACAAGATTGAGTTAGAATCGGCTTATAGGAAGAATGTGGTGAAGTTGCATGAAGTACCAAAGGATATTGTGTCAGATTCTGATGCGCGATTTATTTCTCGGTTTTGGCAAGAATTGCAGGTATTAGACCTGTCAAACGGGTCGGGCGGGTCGGGTCCTCGGGTCGGGTCAGAATACGGGTCGGGTCAAATACGGGTCGGGTCATACGGGTCGGGTTAGGGTCAGAATACGGGTCAAGAAATAGTCTCTAACGCCTTTTTTTTCCCGATTTTTTTACCGAAAATATATTTTTAATAAATGCAAAACGAAATTTAAATTAATATTTTAATCATAATTAATGTTTACATTAACTATATTGACATAATTAATAAAATAAATTGTTTTTAATAATTATTTTATTATTAAATATTATTAAAATTGTATAAATTTGATTTTTTAATTGTGTTTGTAATTTTTTAGTACTAAAAATAATATTTTATTGACCATTTTTTCAAATATAATATATAAATATTAATATTTTAATGAAATTCTTGATTTACCTTTGACCCAACGGTTCGACCGGGTCGGGTCGGGTTTTGACCCTAAAATAACGGGTCATTTCGGGTTCGGGTCACCGGGTCAAAATTTTCGGGTCTTGACCCTAGAAAAACGGGTCGGGTCGGAATTTGACAGGTCTAGCAGGTATTAATAGGGACAACCTTGAAGGTGAGTACGACATTTGATCTTTCGACGGATGGTCAGACTGAGAGGACGATTAAGACTTTGGAGGGCATGTTGATGGATTGTGTGTTGTCATTCAGTGGTGGTTGGGAGGATAAGCTGGACCTGATCGAGTTCTCGTAAGATAATAGTTATCATGCGAGTATTGGGATGGCACCATTCGAGGCTTTGTATGGTAGGAGATTTAGGAGTCCCGTGTGTTGGAATGATAGTTTAGAGGCTGGAATTTTAGGGCCAGAAATGGTGCAGGATATGATCAAGCAAGTTAAATTAATTCGTCAGAAGATGAAAGCAGCGCAAGATCGACAAAAGAGTTATGAGGATATACATCGTCATTCAAAATGAAAATGGCGTTGATATTTTACAATCAAGATGATTATTTATTACAATTATTACAGTAGAAAGGACAATATCGACAATTCACAACTAATCTAACAAGATAACTTCTTTATTTTTTTGTGAATACCCAAGGAGACAAAATGAAGGATAGAAGGTGAATGTGTGGGAAATAACAGTTTACATCCCCTTAAAATTTAGGATTATAACAAAATTATATAATATGAATGCAAGTCATAAATATGAAAACGATATAAAATAAAGAGAAAACGAATTGAACCTTTGGTCCTAGCAAAATTCGGCCTAAGAACAGATATCAACACAGATATCCTCCTAATCGTAACACCCAAGACTGATTGAGATATGCCCTTGTAATTGCTAGAAAAGAATTAAAAGTTACAGTTAACCTTTTATTATTTTGTGTTTTGTGTGATGGAGGCACAAGTTGAGAGAGTAGAAAATTAGGTTAGAAATTTTTCTTGTTCTTTTTTTTGTTCTCACGGCACAAGTAGTTTAATATTGAGGAGATTTAGTCTCCTCAAATAACTACCCATTGACCGGAAAAACCCGAGTGTATCTGGACACTTTTTCCGGTCATTTTAGCTTTTAATATAATGTAATATATTATAATCGTCATTTGTCAAAGACCGACATTATAATATATCATTAATTATAAATATCCGTATATTTATAATTTTCCAATTAATTATAACGGTTTATGTTTAATTAGCTTACATTATACAACAATTAAATATAACCTTTTATATTCAATTTACGAATTACAGTTAATTCGTCTTAGCTAACATTATTTAATCGTTATTAAATAATTATATCAACATCACATTGACTAACCTTTTAGTCAAAAAACACCGACTAACCTTTTAGTCATTTAATAAGGCATCAATATGATTATTTTCTCAAATAATCACATCTCTCATCACATCCTTTAGGTGTGACTTTTAGGGACCAGTTGATCACCGCCATCTGTATGACGATAACGTCAAACTTATCTAGCAAGCCAACCGTTATCGATAAACGTTAATCAACTGATTACAATACAAAGTATACCCTGTGAACCTACAGAGATTTATTTATGTTATTGCACTAACTGTGGAGGACACTGACTCCAACAATCTCCCACTTGTCCGTACAAGTGTATGTGCGATAACCGATTCTCATATCCATAATAAATTTCTCCCACTCAATGTAAACCAATTTGCAAAGTCCGTATTCACAAAGGTCGTAGTTTACAAGTGATCAGCATCAAGAGTGGTTTCCCCGACTAGAGAGTAACTTAACTGATAAACGAATCTTCATTCGAGCATGGTCATGCATTTCAGTTACAGCTCCTCGAGTGGCCCTGAGAAATATCATATCCGGATAAAGGTTGGATATTTTCTTCAACTCGAATCTTGCAGACACAAGCGCAGTATGAAATGACCCAGTGAAAATCTACTTAGCCTCCTGTTACGGTCGACCATGAGAAAGAAACCAAAGTCACCCAAAACTGCCTTTATCTCAAGAGACAGTCGATAGTCAAAAGAATCGACTCTAGGAACACTATGGATGTCCTATCCACGACCTGGCACCTAAGTTCCGAAACATTTAGGACTCCATAACGTCGTCACAAAATGTCCTGCGGTATCATTATAACTCGCATTGTGATCGATCAGTCAACTGTTTGACTTATGGCTCGTTGAGCCCACCATCAATCGACTGCACAGAATAATTGCCAGAGTTATCAGCTCATGTAGGCGATTACGGACCAAAACAAATATAATGTAATTCAGTTCACTTTGTGGTGTTCAATGTTGTCAGTAAAACCCACATGAAAAACAAAATATAAAACAAAACGATGATTTCATAGATAGTTTTTATGAAAAAGATACAGGTGTCTAATCCATATAAAACAACTAATACAACTCAGGAACACGTTTGATTCCCATGGAACTAACGTGCCCTTCATGCTTATCATATCTCAATGGTTTAGTGAGAGGATCTGCGACGTTATCATCCGTAGCAATCTTGTCTATCACTATTTCCCTTTGCTCCACGTAATCTCGGATCATGTGAGCCTTCCGTTGTACATGCCTAGACTTGTTGCTGGACTTGGGCTCCTTAGCCTGGAAGATGGCACCACTATTATCACAATAGATGGTGATCGGGTCATACGAACTAGGAACTACAGTTAGTCCTTGTAAGAATTGACGCATCCATATAGCTTCCTTCGCAGCCTCTAAAGCAGCATAGTACTGCGGACTCAGTCGTAGAATCTGCTATAACAGTTTGTTTGGCTTTTCCAGCTGACCGCAGCGCCATTAAGAGTAAAACGAATCCAGACTGAGATTTCGAGTCATCTCGATCCGTTTGGAAGCTAGCATCTGCGTAACCGATTGCGCATAGCTCAGTGTCACCTCCATAAGTCAATACCCAATCCTTAGTCCTCCGTAGGTACTTAAGGATATTCTTAACAGCTATCTAGTGTGTTTCACCTGGATTGCCTTGGTAACGACTTGTCATACTCAATGCATATGCCACGTCTGGACGTGTGCATATTATGGCATACATGATCAATCCTATAGCTGATGCATAAGGAATCCGACTCATGCGCTCGACCTCTTCCGATGTCTTTGGTGCCTGAGCTTTACTCAAATGCATCCCAGAGACCATTGGAAGGTTCCCCTTCTTGGAGTTGGTCATGCTGAACCTCTCCAGAATCTTATCTATATAAGACTCCTGACTGAGGGATAACATCCGTCGTGATCTATCTCTGTAGATACGGATCCCCAAAATTCTTTGTGCCTTACCCAGATCTTTCATCTGGAAATGGGTTCTTTAACCCAACTTTTACCGAAGTTAAGAGAGGTATGTCATTCCCAATCGAGTTTTCATCAACATACATATAGGGACAATCTTGCTCCCGACATCTACTGATATATAAGCATGGTTCCTCGACCGATCGAGTAAATCCATTCTCTTTTACCACTTGGTCGAAACGATGATTCCAACTCCGAGAAGCCTGCTTAAGTCCATAGATGGAACGCTTAAGCTTGCAAACCTTCTTAGGATGTTTAGGATCAATGAAACCTTCGGGTTGTACCATGTACAACTCCTCCTCCAAATACCCGTTTAAGAAGGCGGTTTTCACGTCCATTTGCCAAATTTCATAGTCATGAAAGGCGGCAATCGCTAAGATTATCCGAATGGAACGCAGCATGACTACGG
>JAIUZE010007680.1:0-66082 GCA_022085475.1 Heliosperma pusillum | reverse complement strand
GAACATCACTCAATTGATTCCAACATATAGGACTCCGACATTTCCTTCCATAAAGAGCTTCATAAGGAGCCATCTTGATAGATGCATGATAACTGTTGTTGTAAGAAAACTCCACCAACGGTAGACTCTTTTCGCAACTAGATTGGAAGTCGAGTGCACAAGCATTAAGCAAGTCTTCTAAAGTCTGAATAGTCCTCTCGGTCTGACCATCTGTAGCGGCATGAAATGCGGTACTCATCAACAGTTTACTACCCATGGCTTCTTGTAAAGCCTTCCAAAAGCTCGAACAAAATCTCGGATCTCGGTCGGATATGATCTCCTTAGGAACACCATGGTATCTAACAATCTCATCAACATAGGCTTTCGCTAGACGATCTAAACTCCAGGTTTCTTTGATCGTAATGAATCTAGCACACTTGGTCAAACGATCAACAGCAACCCAAACAACATCTTTACCTCCAACAGTCCTCGGCAAAGCCATACCAAAATCCATAGAAATAGATTCCCACTTCCATAGTGGAATATCGAAAGGTTGTAGCAATCCACCAGGCCTCTTGTGTTCAATCTTCACTTGTTGGCAAGTAAGACATCTTCCAACATAAGACACAACATCACCCTTCAAGTTCGGCCACCAAAATTGTAGCTTCAAATCTTTGTACATCTTATTACCTCCAGGGTGAATAGAATAAGGGGAAAGGTGAGCTTCTTCAAGAACTCGGTTTCTCAAATCAAGAGCATTAGGAACAAACAAACGACCATGGAATCGTAGAACACCTTTATCATCAAATTTGAAATCTTTAGCTTTACCGTCAAGGAGTTTGGCTTGAATAGACTTGTAGGTAAGATCATCAACTTGGCTTTCGCGGATCTCACGGAGAAAAACAGGTTCGGCAGTCATAGCACCAACATAAACAAATCCACGCTCCACGAATTCCAACTTCAACTTTTGAAACTCGGCACAAAGATCATCGGGTAATACCCGCATAACATTCAAAGCATGAGAAGCTTTCCTACTAACAGCATCGGCAACAACATTAGCCTTCCCTTCATGGTACAATAACTCAAAATCATAATCATTCACCAATTCCAACCATCTTCTTTGCCTCATATTCAACTCTTTTTGAGTAAATATGTACTTCAAACTTTTGTGATCGGTGAATATACGACAATGAACTCCAATAAGCTAGTGTCTCCACACTTTCAAAGCATGAACAACGACGGCCAATTCCAAATCATGAGTAGGATAGTTCACTTCATGAACTCTCAACTGTCTCGAAGCATAAGCCACCACTTTCCTACTTTGCATAAGAACACAACCCAAACCCATCTTGGAAGCATCACAATAGACATCAAAGTCTACACCATCTTCAGGCAAAGTCAACACCGGAGCGGTAGTTAACCTCTTCTTTAACTCTTGAAACGCGGCTTCACAAGCTTCATTCCGTAGGAACTTGGTTTCCTTCTTCAACAACTGGGTCATCGGTCTAGCAAGCTTAGAGAAATCCTTGACAAATCTACGGTAATAACCAGCTAAACCAAGAAAACTTTTAATTTCTCTAATATCGGTCGGACTCTTCCAATCCACCACAGCTTCAATCTTCGAAGGATCCACCATAACACCTTCTTTAGAAATCACATGCCCAAGAAAGGACACCTTAGGTAAGCAAAATTCACACTTGGAGAATTTAGCATACCACTTCTAACGACGAAGAACACCTAAAATAGTCCTTAGATGAATAGCATGCTCTTCTTTGGACTTGGAGAAAATAAGAATATCGTCAATAAACACCACCACACACTTATCAAGATACTCACTAAATGTGCGGTTCATTTGGTCCATGAAAATAGCGGGAACATTCGTCAATCTAAATGGCATTACCTTGAACTTATAATGACCATACCTTGTACTAAAAGCGGTTTTCGGAATATCAACATCACGAACATGAATTTGGTGATAACCGGATCTCAAATCAATCTTGGAGAAAGTAGAAGCACCCTTTATTTGATCAAACAAATCCTCAATTCTTGGTAAAGGATACCTATTCTTGATTGTAATCCGATTCAACTCACGATAATCAATACAAAGCCTCATAGAACCATCTTTCTTCTTTACAAAGAGAACGGGAGCACCCCAAGGCGAGGCACTTGGTCGAATAAAACCCTTCTCAATCATATCATCTAGTTGCTTCCTTAATTCTTTCAACTCGGTTGGAGCCATACGGTAAGGAGCTTTGGCTATGGGTCCAGAACCAGGTACATGATCAATAGAGAACTCAACATCACGCTCGGGAGGGATCGTGGGAAAATCTTCAGCGAATACATCAACGAACTCACGAACTATAGGCACATCTTCAATACTTGTCAAAGAGGTAGTTGAAGAAGTCACAATACACAAGTACGCTTGGTGACCCTTTCTTACCATACTTACCAATTTCATTGCGGAAATAAAAGACACACTTTTTTGAGGAAGAGATCCCTTATAGGTTATTCTAACTCCTAAAGGACTCTTTAAATAAATCTTTTGATCACGACACTCGAACCTAGCATGGTACAATGCTAACCAATCGATGCCTAGAATTATATTGAACTGTCCTAGAGGGAACTTAAGGAGATTAGCGGGAAAGATAGAACCCGCAATAGAAATTGGAACATTAGGATAAAGCGTAGAACAAGAGATAATTTCTTCGGATGGTAAAGATATGGGAGTATCCTCACTAGATGTAGGCTCGATAGATAATTTATTAGCATAAGTCGAAGACACAAAAGACATAGAAGCACTGGTATAAAATAGAATAAGACACGGTTGCTCTAAGATTGAGAACATACCCGTAATGATATCCGGATGAGCATCGGCTTCGGCACGGCTTATAACAAAGATAGAACCCTTAGGTTTAGCAGGAGGAGGGGGCAACTTTCAATCGGGGCAATCATCATAACGATGACCACCCTTTTGGCAAAAGAAGCACACATAAGGTCGGTTGAAACATGCCACACCGGGGTGGTGTGGAAGTCTACAACGGTTGCAAAAGCGACCTTGAGCTTGAGCTTGTGGAGCATAAGGCTTATGAGCCACATTAGAAGTAGCTCGAGGAATGAAAGGAGCAGGAGCTCTTGCATTTGCATTTGAAGGAGGATTGAATCTCCTCTTGTTAGCATAAGAGTTAGAAGAAGACGGAATAAACGGTCTCTTCCCCAAGACATTTGGCCTAGGAGCGTAAGAAGGAGAGGGATTATTCATCAAAGCTTCATTCTAATGGCCTTCATTGAATTCTCGGCCCACAAGGCATCATCATATAAATCCCCAAAGGAAGTAGTATTCCTCCTCACTTTACTTTGAAGAACAGCACTCAGCTTGTTGCGCTAATAGAAGGCTCGGTCCTCGTCATCTCTGATAAGCCTCGGAGAAAAATGAGCAAGCTTGTTTGACTCCGTAGTGAAGTCCTGTGCCGACAAGTTGCCTTGCTTAAAGTCAATAAATTCCTTGAGCCTTTGTTGTTTAAGCTCTTTAGGATAGAATCGACCTTCCACTAGAGCTTTAAAACAAGCCCAGTTGAAGTCATCTTCAAGAGTAGCGGTGGCACTAGTAATAGCCCACCAATTATCCGCTTCCCTTACAAGGGAGTGCTTTGCGATCCTCACCTTGTCCTCTTCACGGACTTGGTATAGATCAAACTGCTTCTCCATCTCTCGGAACCATTCCGATAGCTCGGTAGGGTCCGGCTCTCCACCGTAAGGTATAATCTTATTCCTAGCTATTTGACCCGCTATCCAAGCGTAGCCTACTTGATGGTTATCTTCTCTTCGAGGGGGAACTTGCTTGGCTTGAGCTAAAGCCGCATCTTGTTGATTTTTCAACACTTGAGTGAGTGCTTCCAACATAACGTTCTCAACTAGTCGAGGTCTAACCATCTTCATAAGAAACAAAACAAAACAAGTTAATTCTAACACTTAGCATAAACAAATAGACTACCAAGTAAAATCCTTAACTTCTACCCATCTCTCATTTATTATTTCAAGGTCAAGTAGTTTAAGTTTAGGGTTCACGTGTGTGCGTCGGGAGCGATAAAGCTCTGATACCAACTGTGACAACCCTCGCGAATGCGGAAATAAAACATACAAGCATGTGATTTAATTAGCGGAAATACGGTGTTTATAAAACTTTTTACATGCATATAGAAAATACGAGGAGTGTCAAATATTACAAACCAAATACAAAGTACTACGAGAGACGTAGTCTCTCAAAATGTTAACAAAAGACAAGTTATTTAGTAACTAGCTAAGAAACGTCTAGAGTTGTTTCATCCAGGGACAACGCCCGCTAGCTCACACCCGAACCCAAAATATCAAGCAAAAAGCCATCCCTGCAAGCAACCTGTTCATCCATGAAAAACACGAACGCCACAGTCAGTGGGGAGTAACTCCGGGTTCTCCCAGCCATATCACATTAAACGTACATAAAAGGAAATACAAAAGTAGAAGCATGCATATATAGATATACATGTGAAATACGATAAGGATAGATAGGCAATTCAATATATAATGTTAAAAGCATAAAGAGTAGAAGTACGAATCCATCATGTTATATAAAGACTCGAGGAAGACACTCTTAGGCAACCGAATACGCTCACTAGGGCTTGCATCTTACCGTTAGCGGTATAAGTTTGATAAGATTGAGACTCGACAAACAAACCATGCCAAGTCATCCAATGATCAATCATATAATCATTCATCCAAACATACCAATACAATGACGACATCTCTCACGGTAAATGAAACGCACTAGCACCGTGTACATGGCAAGTATGATTAAAAGGCATCCACGAGATAAGCATTTCCCTGAACGCATACACGATTCAATTCATTTCGTATATGTGGACTAATTTCCTCCGGTAGAACGACCATATAAAAATCTGGTCCTAGTCTAAATCTGGCCAGAATCCCGAAATCACATTTTCTGGTTCGACATGCGATAAACGTTTCGCATCCAAGACTCGGTCAATCATAGACGCCGAGTACCCCAAATTCGGTAGATAATTCACGAAAGAGGCGGAAAAGAGCACAAGCCTCATAACAAGCGGTACGCTACATGCAAATAACACCACCTCGCAAGTACACAACATTTGACGGCCGAGTCGATCAACGCAAAGCGTTCGCCTCCTAACAACGTCGTCGTATGCCCACTAACACATGCAATTAAGCAGTAAGGATACATCCCCGTTCCGACATTCAAGCCTTACGAACGTGGAGGTAGCCAAGGGAATGAGAGTACAAAGCACATGACAAAATAGTGCTCAAACCGTAACATTTTTTTAAAAACCGACTCAAAGTGGGACATACCAAAAACCGTCACAAAACATGCGATACAAGCGAATGAAATATCATATATTCGAAACATTAATATTTAAAGTCATTACGTAAATTTATACGATAAATGAACCATCGGAAATATTATAAATGAAATCGTAAACAAGAATAACAAGAACCTTCCAACAGGTGCCAGCCGGTCAGGTGGACCGGCTGCCGGCCACCCGGCTGGTACCAATCATCATACGAAAACCAACATGAAAATAATGTGTGTCCCATAATGCGACAGGATCAGGCCTTGGCCTTGTTCCCTATCTACGAGGACCACATCCGCAGAGGACGTCCCATTCCAGATGGATGGCCTCATCCCTCGTTCTACAGATACCTAGAAGGTGGGTATCCTTCACCATCTTCTTCTTCCTCTTCTTCTGGAGAGGAAGAAGACGAGACGCCGGCACAGAGGGCCATGAGGGAGCGTGCGGAGTTGGCAGCTAGGAGGCTAGCTCAGGAGGAGGAGAGGGACCCGACGTACAGGGTAGAAGAGACAGCGGAGACGGATGGGAGTAGGTGATGTTAGCTCCCCAGTTTGATGCTGGTTTGGGGAAGCTTTGTCTTGTGAGTTGTTTCTGTTCCTTTTGTTTTTCCATTCTTCATATATATTTCATTAGGAGCATGTATTAGGTTGTTTTTTCCCTTTTCCTTATATGCTTTTGTGCTATAACCAATGAGGACATTGTCTATTTTTGGTTTGGGGAAGTGTTTTACATCCTTTTGCGTCTGCATCTGCATTTGTATTGCATTCACGTTTACAATTCATGTTAATTAGAAAAAATTAGAAAAATATCAAAAATATCACGTTTATTTTTGCATATAGTTGAGTCGGATTGGAGTCTTGTTCGTGATGAAATTGCACTACAAGTCTATTTTATGCTATTCTTTGCACCTTTCTTGACCTATTTAGTGAAATAGAAATAGTGAACTATTGAATTTTGTCTTGGAATTTAAATTTGATTATTAGACTTGACTCAACATTTTGGCAAACTACTTATATATTCTGAGATTTTAGAGCCTATAACTGGTGAGATTTATGACCAGTTCATCTAGGAATGAGAGTAGTTACTCCCCACATCTCGTGTCATTTGCTTGTATATGAATTTTGATTTCTTATTGCCTGCACGCATTGGGTCTGTGGTCGGTATTACGTGTTTTGAGAATATTTGCATCTCCCTTTTCCTCATTTTACCCCATTAACTCCACATAAAGCCATATCTGCCTGTTGCCCTTAACTACATCCTAAATTAAGCCTACCTTTGCTGAGCTAGTTTAGTAGTCGAGGTATTTTATGTCATTGCGTCAGTTTTGGCTCGTTTCATTGATTGGAGTGGGTATTTGCGAGAAAAAGAAGTGAAGTGTTGATAGTGTCTCGATCGAGTACTTTGTTTAGCTCGATCGAGCAGATTTTGTGTTTATGTGCCTCGATCGAGTGACTTGTTCTGCTCGATCGAGAGGTTATTCCTCAATCAGCCAAAAGAAAGAAAAAAATGAAAAAGTATATTGAAAAATGATTGGCTGAAGTTATTGTTTTCTACACCTCCTATGCGTATCATTATCTTGTCGAGGTGTTATATGGGATTTGTGTTGTTTATGCCTATATTGGTTAAGGCATTGAGCTTAATTTTGATAATTGGAAGAATGGAACGAGTTTATATTGCGGTCTTGTTAGGAACTAGCTTGGCTATTTACCCTCACATTTCCATTAATTGTTTTGCCCCTTCTTACCAATTAGCCTCACATATCCATATTTTTGCAAATGTTCGGCACGTGATTGTCCTTGAACGGTGGTTATGCGTGTGTACGGTGCTTGAAATCATCTTTCATATTAGTTAGCAATGCATGTTGTGTCGGTCGTAGTCTAGGTGAGTGGCTATATTTTCTTCTCTCTTTCTTATACATATTTACTTACCATTTGCTTGTTGAGAGAAGAGGGACCCGTGAGACTCCGAATTTGGTTGAGTCTTGCAAGGTCGAAAGTCTAATTTATTTCCAAGATTGTATAAATTCGTTCACTTTCGTATTAAGCTTTGTAGTGATTGATCGAGTGCATTAAACTGTTTAACATTAACTTGTAGCTAGCTCTGAGACTTACTCCATTTCCCTAGGTTTATTTTGTTCCATATAGCTGCATTTAGTTTGCTTGAGGACAAGCAAAGGTTTGGTTTGGGGAAGTTTGATGCGTGTATTTTATATAGACTTTTTAGTCCATTTATGCACGCATTTCTATGTCGTTTAGGTGATATTTTATCACCATATGCCCCTATTTTGCTACTTTGTACTTTCATTACCATTTTGTAGGTACAAGCTGCATAGTAGCAGAAACCGAACCAAAGCACTCCACTTTGCATGCATTTAGGAGAATGGAAGGATCGGGACAGGAGCTCTTGCCTTAGGAAGCGTGAAACCATTCATCATCAAGCCCAAAGTCATGACTCTTACTATGTACTATGCCAGAAGACCTCGATCGAGTACGCATTTGGTCGATCGAGGTGAGTTGAAGCCGGAAGACCTTGATCGAGCTACATCCTTTGCTCGATCGAGTAGAAGCCGTTTACCAGTTGGTCGATCGAGCAGATCAAGTGCTCGATCGACTGATTTCCATGAATAAAAGCCTCGATCGAGTGGTTATTTCCCTCGATCGAGTAGATCCTATCACGGGCTTTAAGTCCATAAGCTTAATTAGGTTTAGAGTCGTTTTATACACTATATATGACTCTTATTTACGTCATTAGAGGCAGCACTTACTATTCAGTTTTAATCATTCAGTAATTAGCAGACATTAATCTTTTCATTAGTTCTGAACTTTTAATCATTAGTTTACATTCGGGTCATTCGACGTGGATTGTTCTTTACGCCGGACTTGCTAAGATTGTAAACTACTTTCTCTCTTTTATTCTTACTTTCGTTTTAATCCTTATTACTGTTTTACTCGTCTTAATTAGTGTGTGTTATTGTTTATGCTTAATAATTACGATTTTATTATGTCTATCATCATATGTTCAATCGTTTTTGTTAGCATAGTTAATAGCATGAGTAGCTAATTCTCTTGTATGTTGGGATGAGGGAAACTGTAGTAGAGGCATGTTAGGATATATTATTTTAGTTAGTCTTGAATATGAGAATCGATCTTTGCAATTTAATTGAGGTCTAGTTGAATGAGTGCACGCAGGAGACTAGGCTAGATAGTTAACCCCGACCTGGATCGAGAGATTGGAAGGGAAGGCTTGCTTAGAATTGATAGGTGACTCCTAAGAGGACGAGAGTTAATTAGGAAAATCCCTAGGGCGGGTTGAGACCGTGAGGAGAAAACCATTGCTCTTCTCATTGATAGATTGACTGACTTAGTTGACCCGTAGATGCCGATACTGCAGTAGACCGAATCCTAGCATATTTCTCTTTATCTGATTTGTTCGATATTTATTTCTTCCTTTAATTTTCTTTCCTTTAATCTTATTTAGTTAGTTAAAACCATTCCAAAATCCCCCAGTTTGTTACTTGCAGATTTAGATTTCAGTTAATTAGTTTCCTCCCTGTGGAGATCGACCCTACTTCCGCTATCTTCTTAGTTAGTAGACTTAGGTTTTATTTTTGGTGTATAACGACCACATCACACTCTACTCGAAATTCCGTGTGGGTTATGCCTTGAGCCTCTTTTGGGCTTTTTCCCCATATTTTTCCACTCACTCACCTTATAACCTTAACTCCCTCATTCTTTTTCCACTCACCTTCTTCCTCACCAAGTAACCAAAACCCTAAACCCCATTTATGGATCAACTCAAATTCATCACTACTCCTTCATTATTCACTCAAATCCTTTAATTTTCATCATAATCTTCCCCTTTTATCATCCTCTACCTTGTTTGGTAATAAAATTACCGTCTTTCTCATTTTCAATTTATCCGTCTTTCTCAAAGATGAATTATATTCATCTTTTGTTGTCTTTTTTTAGGTAGAGACCTTCAAGACCCCGACAAAGATTACTACCTCGTGGAAGAGGACCTAGAAGAAGATTAAACACGCACAAAGGTAACGGTGAAGGGTTACTCGATATCAATACGTGTTTTAATGCTTTACTTGATGTTTACCAAATGTCTAGTGACGATTACTAAGTATTTAATATAGTTTGATTTTAGTAAATGTGTTGGAATTGAATGTGTAGCTATAGGATTTGTGTTGATTGATGATTGTTGATGATGGTTGATGTTTGTTGATGATTATGGGGTAATTTGTTGATGTTTCGTGCATATTTATTCCCAGCCGGCCGACCGGCCGCCGGTCAGGTTACCGGCTGGGAGTGTGGCTGTTATGAAATTGGTAATTTGACGTATGTTTGGTATTATGTAAGTCTCAGCCGGCCAACCGGCTTCCGGTCAGCCGAGCGGCTTAGACACCCCCATATCTTTCCTATTTTTCTCAAATGGCATATGGTCCCAGCCGTGTAGCCGGCTGGTGGTCCCCTTGTCCGGCTGGGATACCCTGTATTTTTGGTGGTTTTTAGTTGTTGTTGAAGTGCCAGCCGGGTAGGCGGCGGCCGGTCCTATTGACCGGCTAGCACACCCTGTAATTCTCCTTCTACTTCTTTTCTTATACTCTCACTTGTATTAGTTTGTACGGTTCATTTGTCGTTTAAATTTACGTAATAGCTTTAAATATTCATGTTTAGAAATATATGATATCACACTCGCTTATATCGCATGTTTTGTGACGGTTTTACCTATGTTTTGAATTGAGCACTAATCGTTAAGTGCTATGAACTCTCATTTCCCGACTATACCTCCTTGCTCGTTAGACTAGAATGTCGGAACGAGGAAGTGTATTCTTAATGCTTGAATGCATGTATTAGTGGGGATATGACGATGTTGTTGGGAGGTGAACGCAATGCGTTGATCGAGCCGGCCGTTAAATGTCATATCCTTGCAAGGTGGTGTCATTGCATGTAGCGTACCGCTTGATTATTATTCTTGTGCTCTTTCCGCCTCTTTCGTGAAGGTTGACCGAATTTGGGGTACTCGGCTTTCGTGTTTGACCGAGTCTTGGATGCGAAATGTGTATCACATGTCGAATCGGAACATGTTAATTTCGAGAGTCTGGCCAGGTTTAGACTAGGACCGTATTATTATCGTCGTCCTACCGGGATGAAATGTGTCTTTCATATACAAAATGTTGATCTTGTATGGTTCAAGGAGATGTTTATCCCGTGGACGTGTATTGATCATACTTGCTATGTACATGGTGCTAGTGCATGTCATTAACAGTGAGAGATTATGTTACTATATTCGTATGATTGAACGGATGTTATATGTTGATTATTTGTGACTGTTGGATGACTTGGCGTGGTTTATATGCCGAGTCTCTATGTTATCAAGTATATATTTCGCTAACGGTGAGATGTAAGCCCTAGTGAGTATATAGTTGCCTAAGGGTGACTTGCCCGAGTCTGTCTATAATCTGATGTTTACATTTTTGTGCTTCATGCGCTTATAGTATAATATATTGAAGTGCTTATTTATACTTCTCGTAATTCACATATATTTATATATATATATATATATATAAGTATGCTTCTACATGTTTATTACCGTTTATGTATGTTATTTGTGATATGGCTGGGAGAATCGGAGATACTCCCCACTGACTGTGGCGTTCATGTTTCATGAATGTACAGGTTGCTTGGCTGGATCTTTGCTTGTTTTTGGGTTTGGGTGTGAGCCAGCGGGCGTTGGACTTGACGATTCACCCGTAGACGTGTTTAGCTAGTTTGCTAAACAACCTTTATGTTTGATCACGTTTTGAGAGACTATGTCTCTTCGTAGTATGTTATACTCTAGTTTGTGTTTATTTGACATTCCTCGTACTCTTTCTTCGGCATGTAAAAAGTTTCAAAAAGATCGTATTTTCCACTATATAAATTGCATGCTTGTTATGTTTTATTTCCGCCATCGCTAGGGTTGTCACAATCTACGTGCCGATACGATCGTTTTGACAGTTATTAGAGTCATTTTGGAGTCCGGGTAAAAAACTGTTTCATTTTCTATCAATCGTCTTTAAAACCGTGTCTGAGCGCTCGGAAATATTCCGCATATTTTAACGTTTCAAAACTTATCCTTTCTCGGAGAAATATATTCATATTTTATTTAGAAGAGTATTCAAAATCTACCGCAATTCCCATAAAGAAACGCGGAAATCTTTCTCTCAAAGTAGGAATCTGCCCGAGAGATGACGAAGCAGAAGCCGCGCCTCTTCTAAGAGTCGACGTGCCTGCTGCTCCTCTTCCGCAGCTCTGTTTTTCTATTTTCGGAATATTTTTTAGATTTCTTTTTCGTGTTCGAGTTATTCCGAAACTCTTCGGATTTGTTCCTATATAAGAAGAGGTTCCTGCACATTTCAAGGCAAGCGAGTGTTCCGCCCCTTCTTTCTCTCTCTTTGCATTCTAGACCTTGCTCTAAGCATTTTGACAAATACGTGTTTGATCAATCGACCACGTAAGCTCAGAGCCTTTTGGGTATCTGTCACGTTATTGCATTGACCTACCAATTTGACCAACTCAACAATAATCAATCTTAATTAATCGAACGTTCCTTTTACGAGGGCCTTTTCTTTACATTCGAGTCGAGCTGTCGCTAAATCGTTAACTTTAGTTCATATCTCGTTTCGTCAACATGTAAGTCTGAGGGTGTTTAATCCCGTTTTTTTTTATTTTATCTAATGTAAGATTTATGTCGGATTTATGTCAAAATCGTTTTCAAACCTTTTCTTTAATCTTTCATTATTGCTTTTAGTTTTATTATTTAGATAGTCTGTGTTGACTTAAATCCCTAATAATCGATATTAGTGGGTTTTTGTCATCTATCAATTTGTGTCTTTAGAGGTTAGATTTGTTCATATCAAATTTCTTGACCCGTCTTTGGTATAATTAGAGTAAATAATATAATGATTACTAAGAATCCTCTTGGAAATCTAATGATCACGGATGAAGAATCCCACTTGGATTGCTCGCACCTTATCTCCCCATTTGAAGATGAAGTAAACATGCTCGAAAAGGAAGAACGGTATTCCACCATTTCTCCTACCATCGATGACTTCATTGCATGGGCTAGAAATTTGAGTAAACAGGTCTCAGAACTTGAGACTACTATGACATCCCTACGCATTCTGGGCACCACACCCCAAGAAAGCGCACCACGAGCTCCAGTCCTATCTTAACAATCTACAATGGAAGAAGTGATCACAACATGTGACAACTTGGTTGAACGAGTCATCACTTTAGAAGTTGAAATCATCAGTTTAAAAGACTTCAAAACCGTTAACGGAATATAGGCCAATGACTATGAGGATGAATACCTCACAAAGAATCCTCAAACTCAAAATAGGGGAGATCAAGATGTAAGCTATCTCACACGATCATGACGCCCCTAACAGAACATCACACAGAACAGTCCTTTTACTAATAGTTTAATTACTAATAATACCACTGTCATCGCCCCAAATGATGGCGAAGGCACATCTACTGACCATCAACTAAAGCAACTACAAAAGACAAAGGCTGATCTTTCAGTCTGGCAATTAGTTGCAAGTTCATTTCCCCATCGCCGTGCTCTACTCCAAGCATTGGCAAAGCTAAATGTAGCACACGACTCTACACCCGATGATGCAGTCAACTTGGTCTTCCAAGATTCAGTCAAGCTCAGCAACCAAGTTACTTTCTCAGATGAAGAATTACCCCTTTTGGGGCTAGTCACAACCTCGCTTTGTACATCACAATCACGGTCCTAAAGAAAAATATACCCATCACTTTGGCAGATGATGGCTCCGCAGTCAATGTCATACCACTAAAGACGGATTTGACTCCTACCAAGTAAGGTGTTCAAGCATACGACGGGACAGGAGGGAAGGTAGTAGGGCTAGTCAAGCTCACCATAGCCACTGGGCCAGTCGAGTGAAAGGTTAACTTCCAGATTGTAGGCATTGAAGCATCCTTTAAAATACTTCTAGGAAGGACATGGATTCATGCTTCTAAAGCAGTAACATCCACCCTACACCAGAAAATCAAAATTCCTCTAGACGACTGAAAGTCCTAGACCTCTAATTAGACTCCTCTAATTAGTTCATTAAATTAGATTAACTTAATGATTTAGGATCTAGTTATCATGCATACAAATATAAAAGCATAAATATAAAGATAAGATGAAATTTCCTTACAATGAAAATTTTCGTCCAATATGGGGCACAATAAGAACTCCTTCTTATTGTTCTTGAGCATGTATTTAGTGGCTGATCCTCCATAAAATAAAATCCAAAGTAGAAGGTCTCCTTCTTGTTGCACCCAAGATTAAACCCAAATAATCTTAACTTATTATTAACTAGATAATAAGTGAAGATATAATACTACTAATATTAGTATATTACTACACTAGTAATATGTAGATAATATTAGTGTGTATGAGAGTTGTAGAGAGAGTAGAGGTTTTTAGAGAGATATGAGAATAAACACCAAATATGAAGTACCCAAAAATGAACAACATTTGCCCTTTTTGAAGGCACTAAGCCGGCACCCACAACCACATGTGGCCTCTAATTTTGATAATTTATTCTCATGCAAAATATGTAGAGTGTTAGTATGCCAGTGATGATTAGAGTTGTCATGTAATGTCACAATCACCAAGTGAATTGTGGACATAAAATAGAACAATAATCACGCCCTTTGCACATGCACAAACCAGTGCACATATGTCCATTATGGACCATTTTGATTTTTGATATTTGTCCCACATACTTATTAATCATATGCTTAATTATCTTGTATAATTAAGTGTTAATTTGATCATATAACAATTATATGACTCAAATTAATAATCAATATACACTCAACTTTTAAGTGATATTTAACCATTATATTAATATTTAATGGATCCCACAATGTCCAGTTAATTTATTTTACAACTCTTTGTAAATATAATTAACTAATTACCTCTACCTCAAAATATATGCATAACCTCAACTAATTTAATGAATTAATGATTAATCATTAAATTAAATCTAATTTAATCGTATTAAAATAAGACGTAAAATTTATTCAGTCAGTTATCGTATAATTGACTAATAAACTTAAGTGGAATGAGTTCGCAACTCAATTTCCAATAAATTACTCTCGTAACTAAACGTACATATCAAATATATGTAATGCTCTAATTAAACTGTATCGTATACAAATAATTAGTATTCTATTTGGGTCTCATCCTATAGGTGTGACCTGAAGGGATCAGTTGATTACCGCCGTCATACGACAATAACGTCAAACTTTAGTTAATCAACTGACGTGGAGTATCAAAATATACTAATCATGCCACGTATATTCCAAATGAGATTTATTATATAAATGGACTATTGTGGAGGACACTTACTCCAACAATCTCCCACTTGTCCGATACAAGTTGGGCATGTAGCGACACTATTGTGAAGGACTCCTACTGCAACAATATCTCCCACTTGTCTCGACAAGTTGTGTGCTACCGATTCTCTTGTCTCTTTTGCGTCACATCCTCCCACTCATCGCAAGGTGTCTTACAGGTCACACTTGCGATTGAGAATTTATAAATAGAGTGGTTTTCTCGATCTCGGAGAGTAACTGTCGGACCGGAAAATCTACCAGAGATCTCTTCCGAGCGTGGCCATGCATTTCCAGTTACTACTCCTCGAGTGGCATGAAGATGTTAATACCCAACGTGGGTGGACAATTCCTGTTGACCCATCTTACACTGTATGATGCAGATCACCGTGACCCAAAAGATGTCCATCGACCTCCTTTCACGGCACGACCTAGGACAAAAACCAAAGTCAATCGGAAATTACACCGACTCAGGTAAATGGTCGCCAGTCTAAAGAATCGACTCATAGGAATAAAATAGAAATCCTCGCCACGACCAGGCTTCAAAATTTTTGATAAGGGACTCTATTATGGTCACTGCCCGACAGAGTGTCTCCACAGTCTGTCTATGTAAACGACCAGTCATCTCCATGACCCCATGGTGATGAACCAACCATCGATCGACTTAAAATCTAGTCACTATGAGACGTCACGTCAAATGAGTGACTAGGGACAAAACACTAAGTTCATCCTGTTTACTTGAATTGGGTTCAACTTTTCTTTCAACCAATTCGGATAAACAAAGTATTAAAATTTAGTCAAACTAAATAAGGATTTTTTAAAGAAACTCTAACAATGAATGCGATTATCTAATATTTAGAAAAATTGATACGTTATCAATAATTTCATATCTCATAATCTCTAGCAATTCAGGTACATATTTCAATCCCATTGAAATGACATGACTATCATGTTCAGCCTGCAAAAGGCATGGCTAATGGATTAGCAATACTTGCATCTTTCCCATCTTTCTGATTGGTATTTCTCTTTTTCTACGTAATCTCATATTTCATAAAACTTTCTGAGTACGTGTCTAGGTTTGAATCTAGACTTAGGACACTTAGCCAAAAGGTAGCTCCCACTATTTTACCAGTATCATGGGATACGATATGCAACTACAGGAACTACTTTTAGTCCCTCCAATACTGTCGAATCCAAGCTACTTTCATATGCATCATCATATGATGCAATGTACTCTATTTCCGTTGTGAAATCCGCAATGATAAACTGCTTGGACCACTTCCAGCGAATACATGACATTTCTATTTGAAAATGTCACTCCTACTTGGAACCTTTCCAATAGTGTTTTCTGCTTGGAACTCTTCCAACAGACAAATCTTCTATAAAACACAGCCAGTTCGTGATTTCCAATCACTTTGATTAGATTGGAAACTAAAGTCTGTGTAACCACTTACACACAACTCACTGTAAACTCCAAACACATGGAACATATCTTTAGTCCTTCGCAAGTACTTAACAATGTTCTTTATGGCTATCAAGTGACGCTCACTTGGATTTGATTGCAAATGATTCGTCATACTCAAAGCATGCGAAATGTCGGATTGATTATACATCACAGCGTTTATAATTGATCCCGCAGCGGAAGCAAAAGGAATCAATTATCATGTGTTCAACTTCCTTGAACTAGTCAAAGATCTTATCAATATAAGAATTTTGACTTAATGCTAATATCCTTTTAGATTTATCTTCATAAATCCATATATCTAAAAGATGTATTCTACTTCTCCAAAATATTCCATCATCTAAAATGATCAATATGTCTCCACATATAAGACTAATGCACACCACATTACTCCCACTAAACTTCATGTATAAACATAATTCCTCGACATATCGAGAAATATTTTACAACATGATTGACACACTAATTCCAACTCTTTAGTTCTTATTTAAGACATCCTCTTTAACTTGCAAAAATAACTTAGGATAATTAGGATCTACGAACCCAGAGGTGAATATAAAATATTCTACCTCTTCTAGAATCGTATTCAAGAAGGTGGTTCTTGAGATCCAATTGTCATCATACTAATATGAAATGTTGTAATCGCTAAGTATATTCAAATGGATCGAAGAATTAAGGTTGGTGCAATACTCTTTGCCTACCAATTTATGTTTGAAAACATTTTAATGTTCATCCATGCAAATTTCGATCTTAAAAATCAATTTAAATTGAAGAGGTCGTACTTCTTCAAGTAAAATTTATCAGGTCAGATACTTGACCATCATGCATGGAGTCCATTAGGAATCACATGACTCTAAGCCATAGCAAGAAGTTGGGACTAGAAACAGTCTTTTATAAGTCACGGATTAGAATTCATCACTATTAAGGAGAGATAAAATTGCACCTGACCTCTTAGGTTCCGAAGAAACAACTACTGAACAAGCAATGAGGAAACGTTTTCCGGACCATATGCTCAGTTTGTGGCTCTTGAAACATTTTCTCCCGCTCTATCTTATCAAGAAATAATCGTATTTTTATTGAAAGACAGCATCTCGAGTCACAAACGCTTTGTTCTCGTGGTCAATGTAGGATTATTGAGCACTTGTTTTATTCGGATAACTTATAAATTAGGTACGCTACCTATCCATATCGTATATGAAATAAAATCCGACTGTTTTAAATGTGCTTTGATATGGTGGGAAAAGAAATAGCAGACAAAAATATTAAGATCCCAAAGTTAGTCAAATGGCTCAGTTTGACTTGACAAAGACAAAACCATGTCGTATAAGGTTCTGTTTCTCTATGCAACAACACCTTATCTCATAATGTGTGTTAGAGAAGTTAACTCGTGAAACTATTTCACAATACTTTTGGTGAAAATCAAAGTCAATACTTAGATATTTATAGTTACGATTTACTCGTAAGTCCTTGTCTAATACTCTTGGTGATTAAGTACTTCACATTGAAGCTCTTTGAACTTTTCAAAGATTTCTCATAGCATCTCATTAAGTAGAATCAAATATAATATCTACTTAAATCGTTGGTAAATAAAGTGAAATAGTCATAACCATCTCTGGTTGTGTTTGTTATTCAGTACAAGAAAACAACATTCAGGCGACTGATATTGGCGACTAATTTTCAGTCGCTAAAATGATTTTGGGCGACTAATTTCGGTCGCCAAATTTGGCGACTGAAAAAAGCGTCGCCAAATTGGCGAAATGGCAACTAAAATCAGTCGCCCCAATTGGCGACTGAAAGCTGATGTAGTCGCCAAATTGGCGACTGAAATCAGTCGCCAATTTGGCGACTACTACAGCCTTCAGTCGCCAATTAGTCGCCAAAAGGCCTTTTAATTTGCAAAAATACAGGGGGTTTGGCGACTGAACGTAGTCGCCAAATGAACATTTCAGTCGCCAAAAAACCTGTGATATTGCAAGAAAAATTCTGTTTTCATCCTGCCATTTCGTTACCATACCATACCTGCAAGTATACTAGAAAACAACCATAATTTCACACATTTACAACAACACGATGTGAAACCAACATCCTCATATAGATCAAGAAAATTGTTTCAAGTTTACAAATCTTCTTAAACGTTAACAAACCAAGTTTAAACAAGCACAAGTCACACGTTTCTAAACTAATATCAGAAGCCAAGGGTCATATTGGGTTCGGCTTGCATACCACCACCTCCATTGTCTTCATCATAATCTCGCCGAAAGGGAGGCGGACCTTGGTTGCAGTTGTCAAACCTTCTTTCCCAAGCCTTAAATTTTTCTTTCATTATCCTTAATTCCTCATCCCTTTCCGCGTTTTTTCTTCTTTTTTCGTGAAGTTGGGCTTGGAGTTTTCCCACGACTCCCGGCTCGTAGGTTTGTTTTGAGCTGGACGACATTCTTCCCCTTGGAGTTTCGTAAAATACGTCCTTAGCCGACCCAATCCCGTAGACATTCCTCTTCTTGAAACCCTTTACCAAGTCGAACCAAATCTCGTTATCGAACTTGTCGGGTTGCCTAACTTTCTCGGCGGAAAATGCTTCCTACAAAATATAAACATTGTTATTAAAAATAGCTGCAAAATTTGTTAAACATTAAAAAAAATGAACTTATTGTAAAAATCAAAAAATGGTTTGAAACTTACATATAATTCCTTATCTTTTGGCTTTATCCAATATCTTCTATTGTCTTGGAGTCGGGAATGGGTGTCAAGGAAGAGCTCCGGAGCCGTGGGCGTGTTACCTTTTTTCTTCTTACCCTTCTAAAAGAAGAAATTAAAGACTTGTATAAGAAGATTTTAATAATAAAAAGAATTTAAGTTATAATTTTCAAATGGACGAAAAAGTGGAAATTATAACTTACACCCAAAAATAGGTCCAGGTAAGATCGAGATCCTGCGTGATGTGACGGCTCAGCCGCTCCATCTTTCTTTCCTCCTTTTTTATTTTTGGATACTTGGGCCGACCTAGCCTGAAACTCCTCAGTTTCACGATATTTAAGCATATCTTCATATGCACCACCTACAAGTTAAATAAGTATTAAAATATGATAAAATGTGTTAAATTATAACTATATACAAATAACAAAAACAATTAAATACCTCTCATATGCTCCGGCTCCTTCTTCCTCTTGACAACCTTATACATTTTGTCCCTTAATCGTCTAGTGCATGTCTCATTGTACCTTTGACGTACAATATACTCTAATCCGGCCGGCCAGTCAAATGTTTTCTACAATTTAAAAGGTAATTATCACTACAAAAAAGTATTTCGTTAGCGACGGAATATTTGCGACGGACACAAATTCCGTAGCAAAAAAACTTTTGCGACAGATCCTGCGACGGAAATAGACCCCTGCGACGGATATTCCGTAGCAGAGTTTCCAGCCATGGCGCCTAAAATATTAACAAGGCGGGAACCTCTGCGACGGAAGTTCCGTCGCAAATTTTAATCTTGCGACGGATTGTGCGACGGAAGTTCCGTCGCAGATTCAAATATTTGACTGAAATATCACAACTGGCAAAGCCAGGTGGCATTTTTTTCTGCGACGGAAATTCTCTTTCTGCGACGGAAAATCCGTTGCAAATATTATTTAATAATAAAATTTGCGACGGACTTGCGACGGAAATTCCGTCGCAAGATTTTTTTGATATAACCAGCAGGGAAGTCTTTCCCCGTATATCATTATACATAAATCAATTAAAAATCCGTCAACTCTACCCAAGACCCCACCGGCGCCACCCTAACCCAAGACCACCGGAGCCACCACAAACACCACCGGAACCACCACCTACACCACCGGAGCCTTCAATTGGTACGCCCCTCTTTCTCTCTCTCTCCCTCTTCTTAATTTGATTTTTCAGATCTACCACCCCCTCCCCTTGCCTGCCGCCGCGACCCCCTCCCTGCTGCCGCCACCCCCTCCCTGCCGCCGCCACCCCCCTCCCTACTGCCGCCCCCACCCCACTGCCACCCTCCCTCCTTTGAATTGTTGTAATTATTAATATAGATAATTATTATTACTCCCTCCGTCCCGGTCATTTGTCTACCTTTAATTTTGTCACAATTATTAAGGAAATGTTGTTCATATATGATAGACTTAGTACCCGTTCAAGAATTACGCATTAGGTGTAATTCTTGAATAGTCCCCGTTTTGGGACTGTCTTTGAATCATTAATGCCATTTAGGTGGTAAATACTCCCACCCCGTTTGTTGTTTGTTGTTTGTTGTTTGTTGTTTGTTGTTTATTGTTTGATGTTTGTTTGTGTAATAGGATGTGTATTAGTAGTTATTGTTGTTATTGTTGCTATTAGTAAACTTTTAGTTCTTGTTGTTATTGTTTTGAATATTTATTTAAGTCGATAATAATAATTATAAACGTGTATGTAGATTTAAACTGAAAAGAGTACAACGAGCATGGATGTATGAAAGATTGGATTGTAATAAAAAATTAAGGCAGGAGTTTGTAATGGGCGTTAATGAATTCATTAATTATGTTAAGAAACAAGAAGATTACGGTAGATGTAAGGAAATTAGGTGCCCATGTGTAAAGTGTAGAAATCGCAAATTTTTAGCCGAACAAGAAGTAAGAAAACACCTAGGACTTTGGGGCTTTTGCGATGACTATTATGATTGGGTGTGCCATGGTGAAAATTATCCCGTTGAGGAGAGGTCAAACAATCCCTATAGGGATATGGTGGAGGATGCGTTGCGCGACAACATTAATGAAATTATAATGGAAAATGTTGACGCCGAAGTGGTTGATGAATCTCCAAATCCTAATGTATTAGCCTTTTTCAAAATGTTGGAACATGCCAATAAACCGGTGTATGAGGGGAGTCGTATCTCTCTGTTGCAGTCAGCCTCCCACTTGGTAACTTTGAAATGTGAATACAATTTACCCCACAAATGTGTAGATGGTATCGCGTCATTTATAGCGGACATTATTCCTGAAAATCATGTTATGACGCGTAACTTATATGAAACCAAAAATATTCTTAAAGCTCTTCAACTGCCTTATGAGAAGATAGATGCGTGTGAAATAGGATGTATGTTGTTTTGGGATGATGATAGTCTTCTAGATAAGTGTAGAAAATGTGGTAGAGATCGATATAAAAAGCAAAAGACTGCAAATGGCAAAAGGGTTGGGATAAATATTTTAACTTATTTCCCAATAGGACCGCGTTTGCAACGACTTTATGCCACAAAACTAATTGCGGCAGAGATGCGGTGGCATCATGAAAATCCACGTGTCAGCGGGATAATGTCTCATCCAAGTGACGGCGAGGCTTGGAAACATTTTGATCGCATTCATCCTTCTTTTGCAAGTGAGCCTCGAAATGTTCGACTTGGTCTTTGTACTGATGGTTTCGCACCTTTCGGTCAATACGGAAAGTCGTACTCCTGCTGGCCGGTAATGCTCACTCCATACAATTTACCACCCTGGCTATGTATGAAAAGACAGTTTATGTTTCTATCATTACTTATACCCGGTCCGAACAGTCCCAAAAAACATCTTGACGTTTATTTACAACCGTTAATTCGCGAGTTGAAGCAGTTGTGGGAGACAGGGTTGTACACATACGACGTCTCTAGAAAGCAGAACTTTGATCTTAGAGCCGTACTATTATGGACTATCAATGACTTTCCTGCTTACGGCATGTTATCGGGTTGGTCAACTGCTGGTGAACATGCGTGTCCATATTGTATGGAGAAGGAGACTAAGTCGTTTTGGCTTTATAAAAGTAAAAAATGGAGTTGGTTTGATTGTCATAGACAGTTTTTACAACCTGATCATGTTTTCCGCAAAGATAAAGTTAATTTTCGAAAAGGACGAGTAGAGAAAGATTTTGCTGCTACGAGATTAACGGGTGAAGAAGTGTGGGATTGTGTGAAGCATTTTCCCAAAATTGTGGATGCAAGTAAAGCTGAATTGGACTACATGGATTGAAAAGTCATGATTGTCACGTGTTTATGGAGCGTTTACTTCCAGTGGCTTTAAGGCACCTTCTTCCGAAGAATGAGTGGAATGCTATAACTGAGCCTAGCCAATTTTTCAGAGATTTGTGTACTTCATCGATACAAGTTGAAAAAATAACTACTCTCGAGAACAACATTGCCGAAATCATTTGCAAGTTAGAGAAGATATTTCCACCATCTTTTTTTAACTCAATGGAGCATTTACCAATTCATTTGCCGTATGAACTGAAAATGGGTGGTCCAGTGCAACATAGGTGGATGTATCCTTTTGAGAGGTAATTAATTCCACAATTATCCAATTTTAACTTTAATTATTTCAGTCTATCTTATCCAAGTTTTTTATAGGTTCTTAAATCATTTGAAAAAAAAGATTGGAAATAAAGCGCGTGTTGAAGCTTCTATATGCAACGCGTATTTGCTTGAAGAAATTGCCAATTTCTGTTCCTTTTATTTTGAAGAGAACGTGGACACAACAGCCATGGATCTCGACGTACGCTCGAAAGAGCCTACGTATTCTACCTTACCTGAGATTTTTCAAGATCACGGGGGAATTCGTTCTGGAAAGTGTCGTGAAAGATTTTTAGAAGACAACGAATATGAGCGTGCACACTTATATGTTTTATCTAACTGTGATTTAGAAGAATTGAAGCATAACGAAGTGTAAGTAAAAAAATCGTCCTTTGAAACTTTAATTATTAATAATTAATTATAACAACATGCATGTAAAAACTATTACTTAATTCGACATTTTTTATAATGAAATATAGGATGTTTGAAAATTATATCAAAACAGAATATCCCCAATTTCTCACAGCCGAGGATATTTGGAACAAATTTGACACAAGATTTCCCCAATGGTTTAGAGGACAAGTAAGTACATACTACATACTAACACCAGATTACTCTTTTTTTTCAATTTTTTTTTTAATACCTGAAGGTATTATAATTTGTTAATAATTTAACAATGATAGGTAAACAACTTAAAAGATCCAGTTCTCATAGCCTTAGCACAAGGTCCTTCGAAAAGGGTGCGAACATGGAAACGTTATTTCATTAACGGATACAAATTTCGCACTTTCAAAGATGGGTTAGATTTGGAAAAATCTACACTTAATAATGGAGTATGTGTAAGTTCGACTGAGGGAGCTGACTACTATGGAACACTCAACGAAGTTGTTGAATTGTCGTACACAGGCGAAAAAAGCACATATAATGTTATTTTATTCAAATGTGATTGGATAGATAATTCTGAAAAAGGAATGCAAATACATAAGGATTATAAACTTGTGGATGTTAATCGAAGCAGAAAATTTCCGAAATATGATCCATTTGTGTTGGCTTATCAAGTTGAACAAGTTTATTATACTTCATATCCAAATATCAAAAGAGATAAAGATAAGTGGTCAGCAGTATTCAAAACTAAAGCCAGATCGCATGTTGATGCACCTATTGTCGAATCTGCGTTTCAAGAAGATGTTATTAGTAGTGAGACACTACTATCAATAATTGAAGTGCCAGATGATAATGAAATTATAGAGGAGGAGGAAGAAGAAGCTCAAATAGAGGACAATAATGAGGAGAAGGTAGAAGAGGAGGAGAAGGAGGATGAGCAGAAGCGGAAGGAAGACGGAGCAGAAGATAAAGAGGAAGATAAAGAGGAAGAAGAAGATTTTATAGACTCCCTTTTTAAATACAACATTTCCGAAAACCAATATTTAAGTAGTGATGATGAATAAGATTATTTCTAATTCTTATATTAGTTGAAACTACTTTTTCTATATGTGTGGTCGTTTGTAAAACAATTTATAGTTTTTATTATTTATTAATACCAATATATAGTTTCTTGTCATTTAATTGTACATACATGTTTGTTAATTCATGACAACTTTGAATAGTTTAGTTTTTCTCTATATGGCGGGCGGAGGACGAAGAAGAGGTAGTACTAGTAATGTAGGAAACAGAGGGCAGGAGGATGAGAATGAACAAGTGAATGACAGGAACGTGCCACCGCCACAGGTGGATACTACTACTCGCAGAGTCCGCCTCGATCCGGATGAGGAAACAGGTGTATGGTAAGACTAGTTAACTTTTACTTTAATTGTTTAATCATAATTATGATTATTCAAAAATCATAATATTTATATATAATGTATGTATTTAACTATGATTATTAATTTCAGGTTCAGTGACGCAGATGTGGTTAAACTGATCTCGGAGACCATAATCTGCGGGTACAAGGAGCATGCGCCAAATTGGAAAGAGGCGTCAAATAATTTGCGGTCGTCTTGGTGGAACTGGTTTGAGGTATAATTATTTAAAATATTATAATTATATCTATTTAAATTTGTTTTTCTCAATTTATCTTTGTTATTGATTTTTTATTTTTTTATTTATTCACTTAATATTTTCCTAACTTTATGTTTTTAATCATGACAGCAAAAGGTTTCTTTCGATCCTCGCCATACAGATATGGTAAGGAAATCTTGGGAAGACGCCATGAAGACCCGTTTACGTCATATGATCTACCGAGCCTCGCAGAAAGACGAGGAGCACAGGCCGAGTTGGATTCCTTTGGACTTGTTTAAAAATCTTAAGATGAGGCCTGTCGAAGATCCTGGTTTCGTTGTGAGATCTCAATCAGGCGCGGCTAATCGTAGATCGGGATGTGAAGAGAAGGGAAAGGCGTTGCCTACTCATATTATGGGTAGAAAAAACACCTTGAGAATCATGGACGAAATGGTAAATCTAAATCTTCTTTCATTTTTTATTTATTTATCTAATTATAATTTAATACTTATATATATGTTATACTAACAAGTATTTAAATTGTAGGTCGATAAATCTTCAACTGGTATTCCCAATGTCGTGCAAGTCTTAGAGAAGACAAAGAAGCACCCGTTCCGTGGATGGTTATCAAAAAAACCAGCTCAACTCTATGTAAGTTATGCATTTTTTTGTTAAGTGATTTATGTTTAATTTGTCATTTATATATTTAATTACATTAACTACTTAATTTAAATGACAATTACTAATTCTGAACTTGTTTGTGATGCAGAATAAGATCATATCAAAGAAGTCTGAGCTTCAAACTCAAGGAGTCGAAAACATCGACGATAATGAGATCTATTATGAGGAGACTGGATTTGACGAGAAAGGAAGATGCTACGGATTGGGACCAGCGGCGAAGTATTTGCTTAATTACCCTAAAGCAAAGTCTCTTTTAGAATCCACCAATTAGAGACATATAATTCCCAAATAATATCCCAAGCAACCGTTATGATACCCAACAACAACGAACTATCATCACGCTCAACTCGATTCCAAAAATAGCACTACAATATCAAGCTCAATAAATGAAGCCATCAAGGGAGTACAATACCACCAACAGATTCATCCTAAGGTTTAAATCTCAATCCTATTCATGGTCAAAATCAACACGAAGCTAGGTAACAACCCAATTATCCCAACCGAGGGAAGACAATGTCACCATGAAACTGGAAGCGATAGGAAATTTTGAGGGAAACACGAACGCGATATGATCGGACGAAAATTAGAGGGACGCTAAAGGTAGGGAGTCGAGAGCTGGAAATTGGATAGATATATCTATGAAGATAGCCAAGCAAAGGAAAGGATAAGAGAAAACATTTTCCTAGGAATCAGGCTTAGTACGAACTTGCATGAAAGGAAATGGAAAGGGATAATAGTACGAGTAAAGGTTTAAAGTTTAATCCACAAAATTTCTCCTTTCAGACTCAGGGTGAAAGTAAAACATCTTAATTATTCCTCTACAAAGGTCTCTTACAAGGGACCATCGTACCACGTACAATCATCAAGGTAAGGTACACCTAGATTCGATAAATCGACTACAACCCTATTCATCCATCCTTTTATATAACACGGATTCCCAATTGCGGAATTGCAACTCAAGCATGGTAACATTCTCTCAACTCCAAAATTTGACACATTCTTAAAGGTTTCAAAACCGAAGGTCTAACAAGGAATTCTTCATACTAATCTCTTTTCAACTCCTATGTCCCACAAGGTAAAACACCGAACCAAACGTCATCATCAACATCCTAAGGCATCACTGCCATAGCTCGTCTAATCAGATTCCACTCATGCCATAATCCTTAAGTAACATGGTTTAATCTATCATGATGACTTACTACCTCAACCAAGTCTCCGATACCATGATATAAGATCATATTTTTAAATCCAAGAATTATAGCCAAGTACTTTTCCACCAAGCGTATACTCTAACACATATACTAGAATCCACAAGAAGTCACTTAGTCTCAAAAGCATTTTACACCTCAAGGCATCATTCAAACTCCTAAGTTCAAAAGATTAAATCACTAATGGGTTAAGGAGTCTTAGCCAACTCATTCAACCTTACACCATCAAATATCATGAACTATCCACACATTAGTCATGGCAAACATCAAGCATTAAAATCATAAAACTTATCTTACCACCTCTCCACAGAGATACAACCAATCATCAATATAGGGTGAAATTAGATCTACACCATTTACCTCAAATCTCAAATTCATTCTAACCAACACTAACATCCTACAAAGTTCATAATTCTTCCGACCAAGTACAATATACTACAAACAAGCGGGTATGGTATCCACAAAAGGTCACGTGAGAAAGTTGAGGGTACAAATGGTAAGATAGAGGAAACTATCAAGAGTAATTTCCAAGAGGCAAACAAGTTGGAAGAGAAAGAAGCACTTAGATAGAAGGAAGAGAGCATGATACATTAAGGACGAGAGAAATCATCGATGAGGAAGAAATATACTTCAATTAGGCTTGTCAATCTTCAATCTTCGGTAGCGGATACTTCTTCTAGGTAACGCATGATCCTCCTCAAGACGGTAGATACAAACAAACATAACATCACTCAACACAATCAACAAACAAGTTAGAACCTAACAAACATCAAGTACACCAAGACTACCACCTTAGGTCCTTAAGTCTACCCATCTCTCATTTATTATTTCATGGTCAAGCAATTTAAGTTTAGGGTTCACGTGTGTGCGTCGGGAGCGTTTAAGCTCTGATACCAACTGTGACAACGCCCGCGAATGCGGAAATAAAACATAACAAGCATGTGAATTAAATAGCGGAAAATACGATGTTTTTAAAACATTTATACATGCAAGAAGAAGTATACGAGGAGTGTCAAATATTACAAACCAAAGTACGAAATATAGTACAACAAGAGACGTAGTTTCTCCAAATGTTATCAAAGTAAAAGTGATTAGCAAACAAGCTAAATAACGTCTAGAGGTGTTTCATCCAGGGACAACGCCCGCTAGCTCACACCCGAACCCAAAATACCAAGCAAAAAGACATCCATGCAAGCAACCTGTTCGTCTATGAAAAACATGAACTCCACAATCAGTGGGGAGTAACTCCGGGTTCTCCCAGCCATATCACATTAAACGTACATAAAAGGAAATACAAAAGTAGAAGCATGCATATATAGATATACATGTGAAGTACGATAAGGATAGATAGGCAATTCAATATATAATGATAAGAGCATATGAAGTACAAGTCCGAATCCATCATGTTATACAAGGACTCGGGAAAGACACTCTTAGGCAACCGAATACGCTCACAAGGGCTTGCATCTCACCGTTAGCGGTATAAGTTTGATAAGATTGAGACTCGACAAATAAACCATGCCAAGTCACCCAATGATCATGAATAATCAATCATGTAATCATCCATCCAAACATACCAATAAATTGACGACATCTCTCACGGTAAATGAAACGCACTAGCACCGTGTACATGGCAAGTATGATAAAAAGGCATCCACGGGATAAGACATTTCCCTGAACGCATACACGATGCTACATTTCGTATATGTAGACTAATTTCCTCCCGGTAGGACGACGATAATAATACGGTCCTAGTCAAAATCTGGCCAGAATCCCGGAATCGCATTTTCCAGTTCGACATGCGATAAACATTTCGCATCCAAGACTCGGTCAATGATAGACGCCGAGTACCCCAAATTCGGTTGACATTCACGAAGAGGCGGAAAAGAGCACAAGCCTCATAACAAGCGTTACGCTACATGCAAATAACACCACCTCGCAAGTACACAACATTTGACGCCGGGTCGATCAACGCAATGCGTTCGCCTCCCAACAACGTCGTCGTATGCCCACTAACACATGCAATTAAGCAGTAGGATACATCCCCGTTCCGACATTCCAGCCTTACGAACGTGGAGGTAGCCAAGGGAATGAGAGTACAAAGCACATAACAAAATAGTGCTCAAACCGTAACATTTGTAAAAACCGACTCAAAGTGGGACATACCAAAAACCGTCACAAAACATGAGAATAGGGAATTATATATCCTTAACTATGATAAAAATGTATCAATACATGATACATAAGCATTAGAACAAGTTTTAGGAAGCATAATGAATAAGAAACATAGATCTTTTCTCAAAACAACAAGTTTGGAAACTAACTAAACCATGGGTCCCCTTCAAACGATCATAACTAGAGTTCTAGACACCCAAATGCAGAAATTCCAAAAGGAGGTGATAGCTTATCCTCTTACAGTTCCAACGGGAGGTCACAAGCCCAAACAAGCACGTAAGAAAGGAGCGATGATCATTTTACGAAAAGGAGTCAGTGCAGTGAAACAGCAGTCGTCACGACCGTGACTTGTATTTTCACGCTCGTGAAACTGTCTGTTACGCAAGGGTATTTGGTCAGCCACTTCATTTCACGCTCGTGACATGAGTTTCACGACCGTGACTTGGGTCAAGACATCTTCATTTTTGTTCTAAACTCAACCATCATCAACTATTATCATAAATCATCAATTTCTCATATCAATTATCAACTAACAACAACTATCATCAACAACCCAATTCCTATGATTACTAATCTTTATTCTAAATACGATTACTAACATAGAAAACACATTAAAAATACGTAAATGATATCGAGTAACCCTTCACCGTTACCTTTTTGCGTCTTTAAACGATTTCTAAGCCTTCCTCCACTAGATTGTAATCTTTGTCGGGGTCTAGAAAATCTCCACCTAAACAAAGACGACAAAAGATGAATATAATTCACCTTTGAGAAAGACGGATAAATTGAAAAGCGAGAAAGACGGTAATTTTATTACCAATACGGATAGAGGAAGATGAGAGGGAAGAAATAAGACGAACTTACGTGAATTTGAGCGAGAAATGAAGGATTTATGACGATTCTAAGACGGATCAAAAATGGAAGCTAGGTTTTGGGGTTTTCTTTGTGAGGAAGAAGGTTTGAGTTGTGTGAGTGAATTAGGTTATGAGGGAGTAAGGAAGGAGTAAGTGGAAAAAAGTCAAGAAAAGTCAAAGACGTCTTAAGACGTGATTCACTTGAAATCTCGCGTAAAATCCAAATACGGACTCGGAAATTCTAAATTCGACACGGAAAATTTAATTCTAAACTAAAACTAAATTTCGCTGAAAAGTATCCGTAAAATATTTTTACTATAAAAATAGGGTACATTTGCGGGTGTTACAATTATTATTAACATACTAAAACTAATCAAAAAACACTAACCAAAACCCCTATACTACCAACACTAACACAAATCATGAAAATTATCAAAACCCCATTACTAACAACACTAACCCAAATCAAAATTAACAATACCAACAAAATTAATAATAACAACACTTATAATATCAACAACACTACCACTAATCAAACCTCAATACTAACCACAATTACTAACACTAATTCAAACTTCACCAAACCCTAAGTAAATAACATCTAAAAACCTAATAAACATCACAAATCTTTACAATAAATATATCAAATCATCAAAAACTAATGAAAATCATAAATTAAACAAATAAACTTAACATTAAATTAAAAAATTGAAATTAAAACTATAAATATACCTTCACAAACTAAAAGAAAATGAGGTGGTTGACGGAGTAGTGGTCGGAGCGTGGTGTCGGAGCTTGGTGTCGGAGCGTGGTGTAAAGGTGGTGCCAGACAAAGGGGTTGAATCGCGAAATGGGGTTTTTTTTTTTCAGATTTGGTAAGATAAGGAAGAAGGGGAAAGTCGCGGATTCTGGAACTAATATAGTTGTTTGGCGACTGAAAACGGTCGCCAATTTGTGTTTCAGTCGCCAAATTGGCGACGGATAGTAGTCGCCCGAAATTTTTAGTGAAAATTTTTGGATTCACTTCAGTCGCTAAATTAGCGACTACATTCAGTCGCCAAATTACTTAATCAGTCGCCAAATTGGCGACTACTAAACTCGGTCGCCTTATAACAGTCGCCTGAAACAAGATTTCTTGTAGTTATTGGACCACGCATATTCTTATGTAATAGGGCCAATAACTCACTAGTTCGATTTCCTTTTAAATAAAAAGGGCACGAATCATCTTGCCTTGAATACAAGATTCGCACGCACCATAAGATTCAAAATCAGATGGTTTAGGGATAGTTGTCAATACTAGCCTCTAAATGTGCTACACAATCCAGAATTAAGATTAGATTAGAGTCACCAATTTTTAGCCTCTTACAATCTATATGACAAGTAATTACTAGTTTAGGTCAAGAATATAATTACCTTTGATTGGTATGGGATAACCATTGACCAAGTATAGGCATAAAAAGATACAACGCTTGTTCTATTCACAAAAGTGAAACACTTGTGTCGTACACTAAAGTGGATACTCTATTCTTGATTTAGAGGTCATGTACATAACAACGTTTATTAAAGTACACCTCTAAATCCAAAACTAGATTGATCACATTATAACTTTTATATGTCTCTATTGAAATAAAACTACAATAGTTATATTTCCCTTGTATGTCGACATTTAATCATGGTTAGTCGTCGTACGATTTATTATATGCATTGAATACATTGATAAAAACCATAATAGGTATCTAATACCCAAAAATTGCATTTAGCAAAATAAATGTCGATCATATAGATATTATGGGTGAAAAATTACACCCTATTTCTAACTCTTTAGAAAACTTTGGGAAGATTCTTTTCTTGTGTCCTACACTGTAAAATAGAATCGTCAAAAGTTGGGTTCGACACCTCGCTTGGGTTTTGACTTTACTATTCAAAATAGACTTGCCTTTTTCCCTTGCCTTGTGCCAAACTCGTGCCAACCTACTCTTGAACCTCTTCTTAACAATTAAGAATATAAACATCATTCTTAGTGCTCCCACTCACTTTCATGAATCTCTACTTTAGACAAGTATATTAGAATTATTGTGAAGACTATTCTTCATTTCATTCATGGTTTTACCTTCAAAAAGGATAAACCTTTCATGAAGTGACTACGGTATTTGGTTATTCACGATTTTAAATAAATCGATTAACCTAGTCGTCCCAAATGATTTGGCCTCTTTTGAGGTAAGCCTCGATAAGGAGCATAATGACGACATACCAAAATACAAATATTTTCTTTGGAGCAAAAATTTGATGTACCATTGTTATAAGAAGACGTCACTAAGAATCAAAACGTTTTTGACTAAGTGTGACTTATTCATATACTCTTCATAAGAGACATTAGCAATGGTGAATATGAGGATCAAAAGAAAAATTCATTTTGTTATTAGTTACGGTGGTTTAAACGGAGATTGCAATCAAAATACTACCGTATAAAATAATGGAAACCCTTTCCACGATTGAACGAATTTACAAGTTCATATATGGATAAATATTTGTCATTGCGCGAATAAATATGAACGGAAAATAAACATTCATTGCTTATATATAATTTTACTTGTAAAACAATTTTAAACAAGTCACTCATATAATGACCCCTCACGAAATTATATAAGTGATTCCAAGACCCATCTTTAGACAAAAATAGTCATCGCATGCTACCTTTATCTAAAAATGGTAAGTCAATACTTGACTAATTCTAACCTTAGAACTCTTGGTTGACGGATTTCAACTAAATCCATCTCCTAGTCCCAAGATAACGCTTATCTCGTTGAGTCCAATCCAGTTTTGGCTTGTGATCGCATCACCCTTTTTACCCGAGGTAAAAAGGGACTTACGAGCGTGGTAGCTCTAATGAACACGGGGTTCATAGGTGCTTCAATTGGTAAGGCTAAATCTCAATTTTTTAAGTTATGTGAGAGGTCTTGTCAATTTAGTTATTAATTCCCTATAAGCGAACTAAGTCGGTGAACTTGAATAACTTTGAATTGACAATCGAGAAATAAAAATGCATGTTGCCGATTTTGGCATGAGCGGAAAACATAAAGCGAGCATATAATAAATCCTAGTATGGCCACCTAGCTAATCTAATTAACTAGAAGATTACAAAATCAGAAACCAACTCCTTGGCCCCTTGCCTCTTCATTGAACATACTTCAATTAAAAGTCACCGTGTTTTGGAACACCGACTTCGGGAATCTCCGTCTTCATAATAATTAATTACAAAAATATACAAATAAAATTCTTATTATAAATTTGATCTAAAAATGAAATTAAATTATTATAAACGGCGATACGAGATCGCAAATAAAATTAAAACCGAATCGATATTCCCTTACATTACGGGTAATACCAATTAAAATAATCTAGGTCATACTAGGTACCACTTTCATTAAAAATTTAAATAAATGACATTCATTCATTTAACCATAACAACATAAATAAAATGCTGAAAAATATGCCAAAATCGCCCTTGATACTTATCATGCTAATTCTAGCTCGGTTTTATGGATTTTATCGATTTTTAACCATTAAAAATCAATAATCAACACTTAAATCGTATTTAAGCTCAAACTAATTATCTAAGCTGATTTTGTTTATATTTAATTAGTTTGAATTGATCGTATTTGCTAAATATAGAGGTTAAATTATATCATTTATGAAATAAACCCAAAATAAAATATAAAACTCATAAAAATTTGAAACCAAAAATTTTGTAATTGAATTGTGGGGAAAAGGGGAATTGTGATGTTAATTGAATGACTATGAATTGTATAGGAGGGGACTTTGTAGAGGAACAATTTTGATTGCTTTGCTTTGCTATACACATAATTGATATAAGGTAGGGCTTCCCTACTCACTATTTGTGTTACTAATTGATGGCATGATATTGTTGTTATGTTATTGCGATGATTAATATGTGATCAATAATGATGGTCACTATTGTGACAATGATGGAGTTTGGAGTTGTTGCCGATGATTACTATGTTACTACGGTTTGGTGATTCCGCTGGGAGACAGATCACACCCCGAGTTCGCCCCCGTAGTTAACCCGCTACATGGGGGATGTGCACATTAATGTTCCGGGTTATCTTGTTATGGCGATATGGAAGTTTGACGCCTATGTTTGCGGTCCAGGGTGAATATGTGGTTTTCTAGAGCAAGGATGGTACCTGAGTCTACTGCAGTAACAGCTGCGGTGGCCCTCCGGTTTCTCTTTTGCATTGTGCTTATCTTGTACATTAGTCGGTATATGCGAATACTAACCCCTGTTATACAAAACTGCTCTGATCCATTGGGGGATGGTGAGCAGGTGATCGCAGGTAATCGTTAGCCTTGCGTAGGATCGAGAATCGGATCACCGTACCGTGTCTGGCTTTCGCGTGTCGTTTGGAATTTTGAACAAATTAGGAGTCCTTTCATTATGTTTGACCCTTCTTATTTATTTATTAACACGATATCGTTCTTGAGTTGGATTATGGTCAGATGGTATGCCATCTATTTTGGGATTGTGTATTGACATTTAAACGTGGATTAAATAAATGTCGTTTCTTTATTGTTTGTTGTGATATTTACTACCTCGGGCAATCGAGATGATAGCACTCCCATGTGCTAAGGGGGTCTTTTAAGGAATCTTGGTGTTTGGGGGTATTACAACAACAATATAAATGATATATCTAGGGGGTATGTTACATATAAACTAGAAAAACGGCGTCATAAAATTACCGGTAGTGAAGTCAATACATATCTAGGTCTTTTAGCATGATAAGTGAATATTTGTATGATTTTAACCCCCATTTTAGCTCGGTTTTGTATATCATTTGTGCTTTGTTAAGCCATTTTATGAGCTAATATCGTCTTCTAGGCGAATTCCTATGTTCTAACCTGTTTTGTAGGGAAAGTGACGTTTCTACGCCCTTTTTCTATATTCCCGAGCATTTGCCTAAAACCCGACGATTGGAAGAAGCAAGCTTGACCATGTCAAAGGCATTTCAAGAAAGTTCACCAATTCAGAAGAAAGAAGAAGTAAAGACGATGTCGCAGTTGTCGGAAGATCAATCGGTTAGGCGAAGAATTCATCGCTTTACATCAAACCCTATCAACAAACCCGACTCAAGAGGTCAAGGGGGATGTTGGAAGTCAAGTCATAAGCAAAGGGAGATGAAACGAGAGTCAAAGCTTCTAGATGACAACTTACCCGATCGGGTAAGTGTGTACCCGATCGGGGATCCCTGCTGCTTCGAGCAAATTGCTTCAACTTCCTTCTTTTGTCCTATATGTTTGATGCTCGACCCCTTCCCCACGAAACCCTAATGTTATATAAAGGATGGTCCAGCCACAATATCAACACACAATCCTCTTCAGACATCTCTTCTACATCCTCTTTAGAATAATCTTTTCTCTTCTCTTTAGTTTAGAAATTCTAGTTTAGATCATTTTCTTCTTCTTTTAATCTTTAGTTCTTAGTTTATTTCTGTCTTTTCTACATCAAAACCTTAGCTTAGATCAATAAGAATTTTAATCTTTGTAATCTACTTTGTTGGGTACAAGTGTTGTAATTCAAGGAACGATTATTTTATTCAAGGGATTTCTATTATTGTCATCGCTTTCGTTGTTGATCGTCACCTAGGTATTTCTATTTTATCTCTTGTTTTAAGTCGTTATTGTTTTCTATTTTGATTGTTATCTTCCATACATATTATCTTAGATTCATTTTAGTACCGTTATAATCGTCGTTTCATTTCCTAGATTGTCAATTTAGCATCGTCATAATCGCCACATAGCGAGTCTTAAACTATTGTCAAAATAACCTAAACATGTCTATCCTAGTTTTCATTATCACCATCATCTTTGATATAAATATTATCATGAGTGAGTAGTGACCTTTCTAGGGTGCAGGGTAGCCATGTTAGATTGATTAAAAGATGATAATTGGATAAAAGAAATTGTGCTTTTAAAACATTGTGTCTATGCATGTTTGGACTATAACGATAGTTGACGATTCCTGATCAAAATCATTGACTAGCATGGAATTCTTTTCCAAGGTAGAGATACGAGAATTGAATAGACAAACCATGATGTGACACCCTCAAATTTGCGGAAAGAAAAAAAAATATTTTAAATACATAAAAGATACGAATACAATCCGAAGGTGTCATTACATAATAAAAAGGTTCGTTACAATACGGAATAAAATTCTACAAAAGAAATATACAAGACGGGAGACATATCTCCCGTATAAATACGGAAATAAACAGTGTATATAATAATATACAAACTATGAACCGAATATAGGTCCAAGGTAAATACTTCGCTCGCTAGCTCGTCATGTACCCCAAAATATGCATCACCACCTGTTCGACCGCATTAAATATAAACACGGAAGCCACAGGCAGTGGGGAGTAACTCCGAGTTCTCCCAGCCACGAAATGTCGAGTTTAATGAAACATGAATAACATAAAAGCAATGTATATGGGAAATACAAAACTTAAACATATAAGATATGCTTTTCATGTTATGAAACAAGTAACTAACATATAACCTAGCATATGAAAGCTATCATGTGAATCCGATAATAAAATATAAATCGAGGTAGGGAAGCTGGTATGCTGGCTCAGCGGTTACCATGTAACATGGCCCTGATACACTCAAACCCTAATCAACACGTAATCATGTGAATCAGTTAACAATCGTTAATCCAAACTCTATCAATCCTAGCCGGCTTGCATCTCACCTTCTATAACTCATAGAATCATACAAACATGAAAGACAAATACTTCTACAAACAGGCATAAGTTCCTAGTGCAGTCAATAGTCGACTTCTGTAACTCGAGGCTATACCACAAGGTAGGAAAACATCCTAGTCCTAGACTGATCAGACCTAGCGACAACAGCTATTCCATTCCCCGTCCCATGACATAACCGTACATGAGAAACTCTACTAGGCGACCCCCTAAGCATAGATGGCTAGTACTTAAGCTGGCTCCATTCCCAAAATGAAATAGGCAGCCATGCCCCGACTTGGATATAAACCCACCAAGCCGAGACACAAAAGCTATCATCAGGTGAACATATACTCGTTAAAGACAGTACTGGCCTATCAATTTCATGGTCCAAGCTACTCATTTAGAATTAGAATGGTCAAGACGCCATATATCCATAATTCTCTATGGGTACTTAGTCAACACGACACCAACCATATAATAAATCAGTCACGGGAAAACATCCTATCATGTGACTAATTGCATATCAATAATAATCAAATATCATATCGCCTCATATCTACTAAGGCTAATTCATTCATTAAATAAAACCATACTTGAAGACAAATCCCCGACCCGAGTCCCGCGACGGGTCATCAGTCAAATCGTGGCTGACTAGATCTTAGTTTGACCAAACCCGTTGGATCAAACCGGCTAGAAGCAGAGTCTTTATCACATAGACATAAAATCAACATATTCATTACATGTTATTTTATTACTACTTCTAACATGTGAATTATCATATTATACCCAAAACCCGCTTGACTTAAATGATTTCAACGTAAACTAATCTCATATTATAATTTCTAACATGTGAGAAATAATAATTTTATGAAAACCTTTTTAATTAAATATTTTACTTATTAATATTTCCCACTTGCTAAATATTACAAAACCCGATAAAAATGACGATAACTCAAAAACCGACACGAGTCCCAAGGTGGGACCCACGGGCTGAATTGGGCCGGACCCAATATGGGCCTGGATGGGCCCACGGACAGAAATGGGGCTGTTTTGGCCTTTGACTCGATTTTACCAAAAACCGTTTCCTAATATTTCCCGCATGCTTTAACATATTTAAAACCCGTCAAAACAACAATTAAACAATCGAACATCGACACAACCCAAAGACCAAAACCCGGACCCACCTTGACCAACCCAGACCGGGTCTGAACCGGCCTGGACCGGTCCGGTTTGGACCCGGTTCTTGCCCCTTTTCTCGGTTCCATCATAAAACACACCAAATCAATTCCAAACTTGTTTTTAATCATCAAACAACCATTTTAACAAACATCCTTACAAAATCATAACTTATTAAAAATCATCAAAATTTGTCAAGAACATTAAACTTGTTAAAATTTCCTAAACAACTTAAAAATCATAACTTAGTAAGAATCATTAAAATTCTTCAAGAACATTAAATCAACATAAAAATTTCCTACAACTTAAAAATCACAACTTAGTAAGAATCATTACAATTCTTCAAGAACATTAAATCAACATAAAAATTTACTACAACTTAAAAAAATCATCAAGAACACTAAATCATCATAAAAATTCATACAACATAAAATCATCAAAAATTACCAAACATCACAAAAATTCCATACAACATAAAAATCATAAAACAACATAATAATTACTACTTAACATATTACTAACTAAAAATCCATAATTCATAAAAACATGAACCAAAATTAAAGATGAACCAAAATCCAAATAAATAAAACTAAAGGCTATATTACTAGCTAAAATCATAATTACTATAACATGAGCCAAAACTAAAGACTACAAAAACAAAACTAATGCTATGTGACATTAATTCGTCGAGTAAATCGGAAATGTTACCTTAGCTAGCAAAATCCACTTAGCACAAAATATAAGAAAATATAAATAAGAAAACCCTTCTACTAGTCTTCACCCAAAATATAAGAGTCCCCAAATTCGTCTTCAAACTCTTCCCCTATAAGAAATAACAAGAAAAACAATTATTAGAACTTAAACTAAATTTTCCATAATTAAATGATGAAAACGATCTTGACGGAATTGAAAATAAACCGTACTAGAAGATGAGGAACGAAGAGGAGAGTCTAGAAATATAAATTAGGAAGGATTTAATTAAGAAATGAAGGATTTATGGAGGTTTTGCTCAAGAACGATGAAGAACAAATGATGAACGATGAAGAACACGAAGAACGATTAAATAAAGTGGTGTTTTGATCTTTATTTGATTTGTTGAAAGATGAAAAGGTGTTTGTGAGTTATGATGGGTGGTTGGAGCCGTGTAATTATAGGCCACTAATGATGTCGGATTTTGAAATTGTTGTTACGTAATTGACTCGCGTTTACTACTTGTTTTACGGTAAACGATTAAATATTATTAACGATAAAGTTAATATCAAGATATTATGATATTGTAATGAAAAATAATGAAAATATCAAGGCTTAAGAGTGGGTAAGTGTGCCGTGTGGAATTGTGATTGTCGGGTCTGATTTCGAGCGTTTTGCGTAATTTTCGTTAATTGATCGATAAAGCGAATAGTGATCTAGATATTATGATAGTGTAATCAAAAGTAATCAAAATATCAAGGCTATTAGAGGACTTTAAGGAGCCGTGTGGTTTGAGGTGATTCGGGTCTGTTTTTGCTCGATTTGCGTAATCTCCGTTTACGGATCGATAAAGTAACAAATATCTAAGATATTTGTATTATTTTAATCGAATCAATTAAAATATCCAATCGTGAGTGGAAAAACGATGACATGGCAGCGTGACTCATGCAAAAGTCGAGTTTCGATTTTGTTGCGCGCTTTACGATGCGTCGGGAATAGTTAAATGACGATCGGTTAAAACCGTAAACGTTATTATTTAAATTCCGAATAAATTCAAAATAATTATATTAAATTATGATAAATCTTAATAAATCTAAATAAAAATAAATCAAAAATATTATTTTTTTAAATAAAATTTCGGTCTTCATACTTATGAGACGAGTCGGGAAAAGTCAACGAAAGTCAAAATCGACTAAAAAGTCGGAAAAAGTCAAAATGGCTTAAAAGTTCAGAAAAGTTTAAGACGACTTAAAAATAAATAAAAAGTAAATGACGACTTTAAAAAGTCAAGGAAAAGTCAAAGACGATTTAAAAGTCAAGAAAAGTCAAAGATGACCAAAAACGGTCTTTTCATGAAATCCCTCAAAAACTCCAAATACGAACGCGGAATTTCAAAATACGACTCCGAACAAAATTTCCTATTTTAAAAACTTAAGTTCTACTGAAAAGTATCCATAAGCTATTGCTTAAGCAAATTGGGTACTTTTCGGGTTGTTACAATCACCCCTACTTTTAAAAAGTTTCGTCCTCGAAACTTAGAAGAAGGAACGTAACATATATGTAGGTCTATTTCAAAACTGTTAAAATTATATTTGGAATAAAATACGGGGTCTTATCTACGGAACGGCAGGTTCTCGTCAGCATCACGAATATCGATAGAAGGTACGAAATCTTCGAACGGTTAAATCGAATAGAAAGAGGAAAGAAAGAAGGAAATTTACCTCAAGCAAAGAGCTCGGGATATTTAGCTAACATTTTCGCTTCGGGTTCCCAAGTTTCGGATTCGACGTTTCCACAACGCCAAAGGATACGAACTAAAGGCACCACCTTGTTTCGGAGTTGTTTGTTAGCCCTTTCAAGTATACGAATCGGCCTTTCTTCCAAAGCCAAATTAGGTTCCAAGTCCAACACTTCTTCTTGAATAATATGACTCGGATCACTGATATACTTCTTCAACTGAGAAACATGGAACACATCATGAACTTTGCTCAAGTTCGGAGGTAATTCCAGACGATAAGCAACAGGACCAACTCTTTTAAGCACCGAAACGGTCCAATATATTTAGGACTCAACTTCCCTTTCACCCCAAACCGTTTCACTCCTTTCATTGGTGACACTTTAAGGAATACACGGTCTTCAACATCAAATTCAAGCGGTCGACGACGAACATCGGCATAGGATTTCTGTCTATCTTGAGCGGCTTTCATTCGTTCACGAATGACTTGAACTTGATCGATCGTTTCAGTAACAATGTCGGGACTCAACATATGATCATCTTGCACTTGATCCCAACAAACCGGACTACGGCACTTCCTACCGTATAAAGCCTCATATGGTGACATCTTGATAGATGCATGATAACTGTTGTTATAAGAAAATTCCACCAAAGTCAAACACTTCTCCCAAGATGTATGAAAGTCTAAAGCACAAGCACGAAGAAGATCTTCCAAAGTCTGGATCGTCCTCTCGGTCTGACCATCAGTAGCGGCATGAAAAGCTGTGCTCATCAACAATTTACTACCCATGGCTTCTTGCAAAGCTGTCCAGAATCGGGAACTAAATCTCGGATCACGATCTGAAACAATATCTTTAGGAACTCCATGGTAGCGCACTATCTCTCTCACATAGGCAGCAGCTAAAACCTCAATATTCCAAGTTTCTTTGATAGTCACGAATCTAGCACACTTGGTTAGACGGTCTACAATAACCCAGATGCCATTCTTTCCACTAGAAGTAGTAGGTAAGGCCATCACGAAGTCCATAGAAATAGACTCCCATTTCCACAGAGGAATCTCCAAAGGTTGCAGCAAACCTCCGGGTCTTTGATGATCAATCTTCACCTTCTGACAAGTAAGGCATCGACTAACATACTCCTTCACTTCAATCTTCATCCTAGGCCACCAGAATTGTGGTCTCAAATCTTTATACATTTTGTCGCCACCCGGATGAATAGAATAAGGAGAAAGGTGAGCTTCATCAAGTATTCTCTTCCTCAACTCGGCACTTCTCGGAACAAACATTCGACCATGGTAACGAAAGGTAGCCATCATTATCCACCACACAATCCTTAGCTTGCCCAAGTAGAATTTTTGATCGAATGGCGATAAAAGTAGCATCCTCCGGTAAACAAGTACGAATCTCACGATAAAAATCAGGTTCCGCGGTCAAAGCACCAAGATAATCAAATCCTTTCCCAACGAACTGTATTTGAAGCTTCTGAAATTCGGTTACTAGTTCATCGGGTAAAGTACCAAGAGCATTTAATGAATGACTAGTCTTTCTACTCAAAGCATCTGCCACAACATTTGCTTTTCCCTCGTGATAAATCAACTCAGCATCATAATCATTCACTAATTCCAACCATCTTCTCTGCCTCATGTTCAATTCCTTCTGAGTAAAAATGCACCTCAAGCTCTTATGATCAGTGTAAATTCGGCAATGAACTCCAATAAGATAATGTCTCCAAGTTTTCAAGGCATGTACTACAGCTGCTAACTCAAGATCATGAGTCGGATAATTCACTTCATGAACCCTGAGTTGTCGAGAAGCATAAGCAATGACTTTTCTATTCTGTATCAAGACACATCCCAAACCATGCTTTGAAGCATCACAATATACATCATAATCAGCTTCATCATCGGGTAAAGTTAAAACCGGTGCGGTAGTCAATCTCTTCTTTAATTCCAAGAAGGCAATTTCACATTCATCGGTCCAAATATACTTTGCTTCCCCTTCTTTAGCAATGAGTCATCGGTTTGCTTAATTTGGAGACATCTTGACACAAACCGACGATTAATAACCCGCGTAAAAAACAAGGAAACCAGTATCCGGACAATTTTTCGGAATTTTCCAATCCACAACCGCCTCATTTTAGATGGATTCAACTCATAACACGTCTTGGAAATGACTTATGACCAGGAAGTACCCGGGCAAACCCGAATTCACATTTGGAGAACTAGAATACCAACTTTGCGCGCGAAGAAAGCTCAAAATGTTCGAAGGTGATCGGCATGTTCTCTTCGATTAGAAAAGATCAAAAATGTCCATCAATAAACACCACCACACATGGATCTTCAAGATACTCCCGGAAGGTACGATTAATCTGTCCATGATATATAGATGGAGAATTATCAAACCGAATGGCAATCAAATTGAATTCGAATGGAACAGTACCTCGAAGCTGAAAGCAGTTTCGGAATATCTGCTTCCCGAACGGTGTGGCAATCTGATGATTACCGATCTACGCTCAATTTTAGAAGAAGTAGAAGCACCCCGTAACTGGTCAAATAGATCATTAATACGAGGAAGAGGATATTTGTTTTGGATGGTGACTCGGTTCAATTCACGATAATCGATGCACATACGCATTGAACCGTCTTTCTTCTTGACAAATAGTACGGGCGCACCCCAAGGAGAAGAACTAGGCCTTATGAAGCCTTTCTCAATCAAATCATCGAGTTGGATTCTCACCTCTTTCAACTCAGAAGGCGCCATACGATAAGGAGCTTTGGCAATTGGTCCAGTTCCAGGAACTAGATCAATAGAGAATTCAACATCTCTTTCCGGAGCAATTCCCGGTAATTCATCTGGAAAAACATCTGGATATTCACAAACAATTGGAACATCCTTCAAAGAAGGAAGAGAAGAATCAGAAGTAGTCACTACACATAGAAATGCTTGATGACCCTTCTTCATAACATTTAACATTTTCATTGCCGAGATTAACTTCACCGTTGTTTGCTTTCTAACTCCTTGATAAGAAATACGAGCACCCAAAGGACTTTTGATAATGATTTTCTGATCACGACATTCAAATCGTGCATGATGAGTAGCTAACCAGTCCATACCCAGAATAATATCAAACTCTTCTAAAGGAAACCGAAGAAGATTTGCAGGAAAAATAGATCCATTTATGGATATTGGAATGTCAGAATGAAGATAAGAACATGAAAATACTTCTCCAGATGGTAACGATATAGGAGTAGTTTCTCCTACTGAAGCTTTAAGCGGTAACTTATCGGATAGTCTCATGGAAATAAAAGATAAAGAAGCGCCCGTGTCAAATAAAATTAAACACGGTAAATCATAAATCGAGAACATACCCGTCACAATATCGGGTTGGGCATCAGCCTCAGCACGGCTCATAATAAAAATACGACCCTTAGGTCGCCCAGAAATAACCGGTGTAGCCACCGTACCCTTCCTCTCAGGACATACATTCGCCTTGTGCCCTGATTTCTGACATATAAAGCATATAAACGGCTTGTTGAAGCAACCAACCCCAGGGTGAATAGGCATCTTGCATGTAAAGCAGACACGACCTTTAAGGTCGTTGTTGATACTCGGCACAAAGGAACGGTTTCTCTGGTTAGCCGGTCCGCTCTGGAAGTTTCTCCTCTTGTTTGAAAAAGAGGGAGAAAAGGAAGGTCGAGATGAAGGATATAAAGGTCTCTTGCCAAAGGCATTAGGAGCAACATAAGAAGCACGAGCGTCCTCGGCAATCTCCCTGATAGAACTCTCCGCCCAGATGGCATCATTATAAATCGAGACAAAGGAAGTGGAACCTCTACTAATCTTCCCCTTTATCTGGGGAGAAAGCTTTCCCAGATAAAAGCAAGCCTTGTCTTCCTCTACCCTAATAAGACGAGTGGCATAATGAGCCAACTCATTGAACCTGGTAGTAAACTCCTGAACAGAAAGAAGTCCTTGTTTAAAATCCATGAACTCCTTCAATTTTTGCTGTCTCAACTCGTCGGGGTAAAACCTCGCTTCCAAGAGCTCACGGAAACGAGTCCACCCGAAATTAGGCTCCAACTTCGCAGTAGGACCTGAAAGAGTCCACCACTGATCCGCTTCCTTCTCTAAGAAGTGAGAAGCTAGACGAACATTGTCCTCTTCAAGGACATCGTAAAGAGAAAAACTCTTATCCATCTCTCGTAACCACACCGAAAGTTTAACGGGATCAACTTCGCCATCATAGGTTTTGGCTTGGCTCCTCGATAGCTGAGAAGCGACCCACGTATAACCACCGTGTCTCTCACGGTCAGGATTCGGATTTACTTGCTGGTTTTGCAGATTTTGCTGGTTTTGGATAATAACGGTAAGAGCTGCTAAAATGGTGTTGTCAATCCTCGGAGGCATCTTGCAAAAGGAAAACACAGATTAGGACTTAACATTTAGCAAGAACAAGAAGACTACAACATAAATCCTAATCTACCCATCTTACCCTTCTATCTCACGGTTTATTATTTCTTAAGGTCAAGTTATTTATACAAGGGTACACAAACGTGCGTCGGGAGCAAAATAGCTCTGATACCAACTGTGACACCCTCAAATTTGCGGAAAGAAAAAAAATTATTAAATACATAAATGTAAGATGAAAATAAGTACGAAGGTGTCATAAATAAAAGAGGTCATTACAAAACGGAAATAATATTCTACAAAAGAAATATACAAGACGGGAGACATATCTCCCGTATAAATACGGAAATAAAAGTGTATATAATAATATACAAACTATGAACCGAATATAGGTCCAAGGTAAATACTTCGCTCGCTAGCTCGTCATGTACCCCAAAATATGCATCACCACCTGTTCGACCGCATTAAATATAAACACGGAAGCCCCAGTCAGTGGGGAGTAACTCCGAGTCCTCCCAGCCACGAAATGTCAAGTTTAATAAAACATGAATAACATAAAAGCAATGTATATGGACAATACAAAACTTTAACATATATGATATGCTTTTCATGTTATGAAACAGATAACTAACAAATAACCTAGCATGTGAAAGCTATCATGTGAAACCGATAATAAACTATAACTCGAGGTAGGGAAGATGGTATGCTAGCTCAGAGGTTCCTCTCAGAAACATGGCCGTGATACACTCAAACCCTAATCAACACGTAATCATGTGAATCAGTTAACAATCGGTAATCCAAACTCTATCAATCCTAGCCGGCTTGCATCTCACCTTCTAGAACTCATGAATCATACAAAACATGGAAGATCAAACGTCTACAAACAGGCATAAGTTCTTAGCACGGCCGATAGTCGACTTCTGTAACTCGAGGCTATACCACAAGGTAGGAAAACATCCTAGTCCTAGACTGATAAGACCTAGCGACAACAGCTATTCCGTTCCCCGTCCCATGACATAACCGTCTATGAGAAACTCTACTAGGCGACCCCCTAAGCCGAGATGGCTAGTACTTAAGCTGACTCCAGTCCCAAAACGGATCAGGCAGCCATGCCCCGACTTGGATATAAACCCACCAAGCCGAGACACAAACGCTATTAACCATGAACTTATACTCGTTAAAGACAGTACGGACCTATCAATGTCATGGGCCAAGATACTCATTTAGAATTACCATGGCCGAACCAAACTAATATCTTAACTCAGAGGTTACCTTTAAAACATGGCCAAGATACGACTTAACATGCCATATAATCGTAATTCTCTATGGGTACTTAGTCAACACGACACCACCCATATAATTAAACAGTCACAGGAAAACATCCTATCATGTGACTAATTGCATATCAATAAAATCATATATCATATCGCCTCATATCTATTAAGGCTAATTCATTAATTAAATACAACCCTACATGAAGACAAATCCCCGACCCGAGTCCCGCGACGGGTCATCAGTCAAATCGGGGCTGACTAGATCTTAGTTTGACCAAACCCGTTGGATCAAACCGGCTAGAAGCAGAGTCTTTATCACATAGACATAAAATCAACATATTAATTACATGTTATTTTATTATTACTTCTAACATGTGAATTATCATATTATATCCAAAAACCCGCTTGACTTAAATGATAACAAATTAAACTACGACCCAGTCTTATAATTTCTAACATGTGAGAAATAATAATTTATGAAAAACCTTTTTAATTAAATATTTTACTTATTAACATTTCCCACTTGCTAAATATTACAAAACACGATAAAAATGACGATAACTCAAAAACCGTCACAAGTCCCAAAGTGGGACCCACGGGCTGAAATGGGCCGGACCCAATATGGGCCTGGATGGGCCCACGGACAGAAATGGGGCTGTTTTGACCTTTGACTCGATTTTACTAAAAACCGTTTCCTAAAAATTCCCGCATGCTTTAACGTATTTAAAACCCGTCAAAACAACAACCAATCAATCAAACATCGACACAACCCAAAGACCAAAACCCGGACCCACCATGGACCAACCCAGACCGGTCTGAACCGGCCTGGACCGGTCTGTTTGGTCCGGTCTGGCTGCCAACCCCACGGTTCACCAACAACAACACCAAATCACTTCCAACATGTTTTTAATCATCAAACCACCATTTTAACAACATTCATACAAAATCATAACTTATTAAAAATCATCAAAATTTGTCAAGAACATTAAACTTGTTAAAATTTCATAAACAACATAAAAATCATAACTTAGTAAAAATCATTAAAATTCTTCACGAACACTAAATTTGTTAAAAGTTCATAAACAACATAAAAATCATAACTTATGAAAAACCATAAAAATTCATCAAGAACAATAAATCAACATAAAAATTCACTACAACTTAAAAATCATCAAGAACACTAAATCATCATAAAAATTCACACAACATAAAATCATCAAAAATCATCAAACATCACAAAAATTCCATACAACATAAAAATCATAAAACAACATAATAATTACTACTTAACATATTACTAACTAAAAATCCATAAATCATAAAAACATGAACCAAAAATAAAGATTAACCAAAATCCAAATAAATAAAACTAAAGGCTATATTACTAACTCAAATCCTAAATAACCATAACATGAACATAAACTAAAACCTATAAAAACAAAACTAAGGCTATGTGACATTTATTCGTCGAGTAAAACGGAATCGTTACCTTAGCTAGCCAAAATCACTTAGCACCAAAATATAAGAAATATATAAATAAGAAAACCCTTCTACTAGTCTTCACCCAAAATATAAGAGTCTCCAAATTCGTCTTCAAACTCTTCCCCTATAAGAAATAACAAGAAAAACAATTAGTAGAACTTAAACTTAATTTTTCCATAATTAAATGTTGAAAACGATCTTGACGGAATTGAAAATAAACCGTACTAGAAGATGGAGAGCGAAGAGGAGATCCTAGAAATATAAATTAGGAAGGATTTAAATTAAGAAATGAAGGATTTATGGAGGTTTTGCTCAAGAACGATGAAGAACTAAAGATGAACGACGAAGAACGCGAAGAACGATTAAATAAAGTGAGGTTTTGATCTTATTTTGATTTGTTGTAAAATGAAAAGTTGTTTGTGAGTCATATGGGGTGGGTGTGTGCCGTGTGTTTATAGACACATAAAGGTGTCGAGTTTTGAAATTGTTGTTCCGTAATTGACTCGCGTTTAATAATTATTTTACGGTTAAACGATTAAATATAATTAACGATATTAAGTTAATTAGATTAAATATCAAGATATTAAGATATTGTATTCAAAAGTAATGAAATATCAAGTCCTATTAGAGGACTTTTGAGCCGTGTGGAATGGTGAGAAAACGGGTCTGATTTCGAGCGTTTTGCGTAATTTTCGTTAATTGATCGATAAAGCGAATAGTGATCTAGATATTATGATATTGTAATCAAAAGTAATCAAAATATCAAGGCTATTAGAGGACTTTAAGGAGCCGTGTGTTTTGAGGTGATTCGGGTCTGTTTTTGCTCGATTTGCGTAATCTCCGTTGACGGATCGATAAAGTAACAAATATCTAAGATATTTGTATTATTTTAATCGAATCAATTAAAATATCCAATCGTGAGTGGAAAATGATGACATGGCCTCGTGACTCATGCCAAAGTCGAGTTTCGATTTTGTTGCGCGCTTTACGATGCGTCGTGAATAGTTAAATGACGTTCGGTTAAAACCGTAAACGTTATTCTTTAAATTCCGAATAAATTCAAAATAATTATATTAAATTATGATAAATCTTAATAAATCTAAATAAAAATAAATCAAAAATATTATTTTTTTAAATAAATTTCGGTCTTCAAACTTATAAGGCGAGTCGGGAAAAAGTCAACGAAAGTCAAAGTCGACTTAAAAGTCGAGAAAAGTCAAAGATGACTTAAAAGTCAAGAAAAGTTTATGACGACTTAAAAGTCAAGAAAAGTCAATGACGACTTTAAAAAGTCAAGAAAAGTCAAAGACGACTTAAAAGTCAAGAAAAGTCAAAGATGACTAAAAACGGGATTTTCATGAAATCTCTCAGAAATTCCAAATACGAACGCGAAATTTCAAAATACGACTCGAAACAATAAATTCTATTTTAAAAACTTAAGTCTACTGAAAAGTGTTAGTAAATATTTTTACTAGAAAAATTGGGTACTTTTCGGGTTGTTACAATCACCCCTCCTTTTAAAAAGTTTCGTCCTCGAAACTTAGAAGAAGGAACGTAACATATCTGTAGGTCTATTTCAAAACTGTTAAAATTATATTTGTAATAAAATACGGGGTCTTATCTACGGAACGGCAGGTTCTCGTCAGCAGTCACGAATATCGGTAGAAGGAACGGCATCTTCGAACGGTTAAATCGCATAGGCAGAGGAAAGAAAGAAGGAATTTACCTCAAGCAAAGAGCTCGGCATATTTAGCTAACATCTTAGCTTCGGGTTCCCAATTTTCTGATTCGACGTTTCCACAACGCCAAAGAATACGAACTAAGGGTACCACCTTGTTTCGGAGTTGTTTGTTAGCCCTTTCAAGTATACGAATCGGCCTTTCTTCCAAAGCCCAATTAGGTTCCAAGTCCAACACTTCCTCTTGAATAATATGACTCGGAGCACTGCTATACTCTTCACCTGAGAAACATGTAATACATCATGAACTTTGCTCAAGTTCGGAGGTAATTCCAAACGATAAGCAACAGGACCAACTCTTTTAAGCACTCGAAACGGTCCAATATATTTAGGACGCAACTTCCCTTTCACTCCAAACCGTTTCACTCCTTTCATTGGTGATACTTTAAGGAATACACGGTCTTCAACATCAAATTCAAGCGGTCGACGACGAACATCGGCATAGGATTTCTGTCTATCTTGAGCGGCTTTCATTCGTTCACGAATGACTTGAACTTGATCGATCGTTTCAGTAACAATGTCGGGACTCAACATATGATCCTCTTGCACTTGATCCCAACAAACAGGACTACGGCATTTCCTACCGTATAAAGCCTCATATGGTGACCTCTTGATAGAAGCATGATAACTGTTGTTATAAGAAAATTCCACCAAAGGCAAACACTTCTCCCAAGATGTATGAAAGTCTAAAGCACAAGCACGAAGAAGATCTTCCAAGGTTTGGATTGTTCTCTCAGTTTGACCATCAGTAGCGGCATGAAAAGCAGTGCTCATCAACAATTTACTACCCATGGCTTCTTGTAAGGCTGTCCAGAATCGGGAACAGAATCTCGGATCACGATCGGAAACTATATCTTTAGGAACTCCATGGTAGCGCACTATCTCTCTCATATAGGAATCAGCTAAGTTATCTATACTCCAAGTTTCTTTGATAGGTATGAATCGGGCACACTTGGTTAGACGGTCAACAATAACCCAGATGGCATTCTTTCCACTAGATGTTCTAGGTAAAGCCATCACAAAATCCATAGAAATAGACTCCCATTTCCACAGAGGAATTTCCAAAGGTTGCAGTAAACCTCCGGTTCTTTGATGATCAATCTTCACCTTCTGACAAGTAAGACATCTACTAACATACTCCTTCACTTCAATCTTCATCCTAGGCCACCAGAATTGTGGTCTCAAATCTTTATACATTTTGTCGCCACCCGGATGAATGGAATAAGGAGAAAGGTGAGCTTCATCAAGTATTCTCTTCCTCAACTCGGCACTTCTCGGAACATCCATTCGACCATGGTAACGAAGGTAGCCATCATTATCCACCACACAATCCTTTGCTTGCCCAAGTGATATTTTTGCTCGAATGGCGATAAAAGTAGCATCCTCCGGTAAACAGGTACGAATCTCTCGATAAAAATCAGGTTCCGCCGTCAAAGCACCAAGATAATCAAATCCTTTCCCGACGAACTGTATCTGAAGCTTCTGAAACTCGGTTACCAGTTCATCGGGTAAAGTACCAAGAGCATTTAATGAATGACTAGTCTTTCTACTCAAAGCATCTGCCACGACATTTGCTTTTCCCTCGTGATAAATCAATTCAGCATCATAATCATTCACCAACTCTAACCATCTTCTCTGCCTCATGTTCAATTCCTTCTGAGTAAAAATACACCTCAAGCTCTTATGATCAGTATATATTCTACAATGAACTCCGATAAGATAGTGTCTCCAAGTCTTCAAGGCATGTACTACAGCTGCTAACTCAAGATCATGAGTCGGGTAATTCACTTCATGAACCCTGAGTTGTCGAGAAGCATAAGCAATGACTTTTCTGTTCTGCATCAAGACACATCCCAAACCATGCTTTGAAGCATCACAATAAACATCATAATCGGCTTCATCATCTGGTAAAGTTAGAACCGGTGCGGTAGTCAATCTCTTCTTCAATTCCAAGAAGGCAATTTCACATTCATCAGTCCAAATATACTTTGCTTCCTTCTTTAGCAATTGAGTCATCGGTCTTGCTAATTTGGAGAAATCTTTCACAAACCGACGATAATAACCCGCTAAACCCAGGAAACTCCGTATCTCGGACACAGTTTTCGGACTTTTCCAATCCACAACCGCCTCAATTTTAGCTGGATCGACCATAACACCGTCTTTGGAAATGACATGACCAAGGAAAGATACCGCGGGCAACCAGAATTCACATTTGGAGAACTTAGCATACCACTTTTGGCGTCGAAGAACACCCAAAATGGTTCGAAGGTGAATAGCATGTTCTTCCTCAGATTTCGAAAAGATCAAAATGTCATCAATAAATACCACCACACATTTATCAAGATACTCCCGGAAGGTACGATTCATCTGATCCATGAATATAGCTGGAGCGTTAGTCAAACCGAATGGCATCACATTGAATTCGAAATGACCATACCTCGAGCTGAAAGCAGTCTTCGGAATATCTGCTTCCCGAACGGGAATCTGATGATAACCCGATCTAAGATCAATTTTAGAGAAAGTAGAAGCACCCCGTAACTGGTCAAATAGATCATTAATACGAGGAAGAGGATATTTGTTTTTGATGGTGACACGGTTCAATTCACGATAATCGATGCACATACGCATTGAACCGTCTTTCTTCTTGACGAATAGTACGGGCGCACCCCAAGGAGAAGCACTAGGCCTAATAAAGCCTTTCTCAATTAAATCATCAAGTTGGATTCTCAACTCTTTTAACTCCGAAGGGGCCATACGATAAGGTGCTTTGGCAATTGGTCCAGTTCCAGGAACTAGATCAATAGAGAATTCAACATCTCTTTCAGGAGCAATTCCCGGTAATTCATCGGGAAAAACATCGGGATATTCACAAACAATAGGAACATCCTTCAAAGAAGGGAGAGAAGAATCAGAAGTAGTCACTACACATAGAAATGCTTGATGACCCTTCTTCAAAACATTTAACATTTTCATAGCTGAGATTAACTTCACACTAGCTTGCTTTCTAACCCCTTGATAAGAAATACGAGCACCCAAAGGACTTTTAAGAATAATTTTCTGATCACGGCACTCGAATCGAGCATGATGAGTAGATAACCAATCCATGCCCAAAATAATATCGAACTCTTCAAGAGGAAAACGTAAAAGATTCGCCGGAAAAATAGATCCATTTATGGATATTGGAATGTCGGAATGAAGATAAGAACATGAAAATACTTCTCCGGATGGTAACGATATAGGAGTAGTTTCTCCTACTGAAGCTTTAAGCGGTAACTTATCGGATAGTCTCATGGAAATAAAAGATAAAGAAGCTCCCGTGTCAAATAAAATTAAACACGGTAAATCATAAATCGAGAACATACCCGTCACAATATCGGGTTGGGCATCCGCCTCAGCACGGCTCATAATAAAAATACGACCCTTAGGTCTCCCAGAAATAACCGGTGTAGACACCGTGCCCTTCCTCTCAGGACATACATTCGCCTTGTGCCCTGACTTCTGACAAATAAAGCATATAAACGGCTTGTTGTAGCAACCAACACCAGGGTGAATAGGCATCTTGCATGTAAAGCAGACACGACCTTTAAGGTCGTTGTTGGTACTCGGAATAAATGGACGGTTTCTCTGATTAGCCGGTCCACTCTGAAAGTTTCTCCTCTTGTTTGGAAAAGAGGGAGAAAAGGAAGGTCGAGAAGAAGGATATAAAGGTCTCTTGCCAAAGGCATTAGGAGCAACATAAGAAGCACGAGCTTCCTCGGCAATCGCCCGGATAGAGCTCTCCGCCCAGATGGCATCATTATAGATCGAGACAAAGGAAGTCGAACCTCTACTAATCTTCCCCTTTATCTGGGGAGAAAGTTTTCCCAAATAAAAGAACGCTTTGTCTTCTTCTACCCTAATAAGTCGAGTGGCATAATGAGCCAACTCATTGAACCGGGTAGTGAACTCCTGAACAGATAGTTTTTCTTGCTTGAAATCCATGAACTCTTTCAATTTTTGTTGTCTCAACTCATCGGGGTAAAACCTCGCTTCCAATAGCTCACGGAAACGAGTCCACCCAAAATTAGGCTCCAACTTCGCGGTAGGACCTGAAAGAGTCCACCACTGATCCGCTTCCTTCTCTAAGAAGTGAGAAGCTAAACGGACCTTGTCCTCTTCAAGGACATCGTAAAGAGAAAAACTCTTCTCCATCTCTCGTAACCACACCGAAAGTTTAACGGGATCAACTTCGCCATCATAGGTTTTGGCTTGGCTCCTCGATAGCTGAGAAGCGACCCACGTATAACCACCGTGTCTCTCACGGTCAGGATTCGGATTTACTTGCTGGTTTTGCAGATTTTGCTGGTTTTGGATAATAACGGTAAGAGATGCTAAAATGGTGTTGTCAATCCTCGGAGGCATCTTGCAAAAGGAAAACACAGATTAGTACTTAACATTTAGCAAGAACAAGAAGACTACAACATAAATCCTAATCTACCCATCTGACCCTTCTATCTCACGGTTTATTATTTCTTAAGGTCAAGTTATTTATGCAAGGGTACACAAACGTGCGTCGGGAGCAAAATAGCTCTGATACCAACTGTGACACCCTCAAATTTGCGGAAAGAAAAAAAATTATTTAAATACATAAAAGATACGAATATATAACGAAGGTGTCATTACATAATAAAAAGGGTCGTTACAAAACGAAATAATATTCTACAAAATAAATATACAAGACGGGAGACATATCTCCCGTATAAATACGGAAATAAACTAGTGTATAATAATATACAAACTATGAACCGAATATAGGTCCAAGGTAAAATACTTCGCTCGCTAGCTCGTCATGTACCCCAAAATATGCATCACCACCTGTTCGACCGCATTAAATATACACACGGAAGCCACAGTCAGTGGGGAGTAACTCCGAGTTCTCCCAGCCACGAAATGTCGAGTTTAATGAAACATGAAAAACATAAAAGAAATGTATATAGAGAATACAAAACTTAACATATATGATATGGTTTTCATGTTATGAAACAGTTAACTAACATATAACCTATCATATGAAAGCTATCATGTGAATCCGATAATAAAATATAACTCGAGGTAGGAAAGCTGGTATGCTGGCTCAGCGGTTACCATGTAACATGGCCCTGATACACTCAAACCCTAATTCAATAAGTAATCATGTGAATCAGTTACCCCCCCCCCCAATCGGTGGTAACCAAACTCTATCAATCCTAGCCGGGCTGGCATCTCACCTTCTAGGAACTCATAGAATCAATACAAACATGCAAAGGACAATACTTCTACAAACGGGCATAAGTTCTTAGGACAGTCAATAGTCGACTTCTGTAACTCGAGGCTATACCACAAGGTAGGAAAACATCCTAGTCCTAGACTGATCAGACCTAGCGACAACAGCTATTCCATTCCCCGTCTCGTGACCAGAAGTACACAAGAAACTCTCCTAGGCGACCCCCTAAGCAGAGATGGCTAGTACTTAAGCTGGCTCCATCCCCAAAGTGGATTAGGTAACCATGCCCCGACTGGGATATAAACCCACCAATCCGGGACACAAAAGCTATTAACCATGAACTATATACTCGTTAAAGAAAGTACGGACCTATCAATGTCATGGTCCAAGATACTCATTTAGAATTACAATGGCCGAACCAAAACTAATATCTTAACTCAGAGGTTACCTTTAAAACATGGTCACGATACGACTTAACATGCCATATAATTATAATTCTCTATGGGTACTTAGTCAACACGACACCAACCATATAATTAAACAGTCACCGGAAAAACATCCTATCATGTGACTAATTGCATATCCATAATAATCAATTAACATATCGCCTCATATCTACTAAGGCTAATTCATGAATTAAATACAACCTGACTTGAAGACAAATCCCCGACCCGAGTCCCGCGACGGGTCATCAGTCAAATCGGGGCTGACTAGATCTTAGTTGGACCAAACCCGTTGGATCAAACCGGCTAGAAACAGAGTCTTTATCACATAGACATAGACATAAAAATCAACATATTCAATACATGTTATTTTATTAACTTCTAACATGTGAACTATTATATTATAACAAAACCCCGTTTGACTTAACTAATCTCCAATTAAACTACGATCTCGTCTTATAATTTCTAACATGTGAGAAATAATAATTTTATGGAAAACCTTTTTAAATTTAAATATTTTACTTATTAACATTTCCCACTTGCTAAATATTACAAAACACGATAAAAATGACGATAACTCAAAAACCGTCACGAGTCCCAAGGTGGGACCCACGGGCTGAATTGGGCCGGACCCACATGGGCCTGTTTTGGGCCCCACGGCCTGTTTTGGTAAAAATGGCAGATTTTACACTTTTTATTTAAAACCGTTTTCTAATATTTCCCGCATGCTTTAACATATTCAAAACCCGTCAAAACAACAACCAATCAATCAAACATCGACACAAACCAAAGACCAAAACCCGGACCCACCATGGACCAACCCAGACCGGTCTGAACCGGCCTGGACCGGCCTGGTTTGGTCCGGTTCAGTCCTCCCCTCACGGTTCACACCACAAACAACATCAAATCGATTCCAACATGTTTTTAATCATCAAACAACCATTTTAACAAACATCCATACAAAATTATAACTTATTAGAAATCATCCAAATTTGTCAAGAACACTAAACTTGTTAAAATTTCATAAACAACATAAAAATCATAACTTGTTAAAAATCATCAAAATTCATCAAGAACAACAAACTTGTTAAAATTTCCTAAACAACAAAAAAAATCATAACTTAGTAAAAATCATTAAAATTCTTCAAGAATACTAAATCATCATAAAATTTCCTACAACTTAAAAATCACCAAGTACACTAAATCATCATCAAAATTTCCTACAACTTAAAAATCATCAAGAACACTAAATCATCATAAAAATTCCATACAACATAAAAATCATAAAACAACATAATAATTACTCCTTAACATATTACTAACTAAAAATCCATAAATCATAAAAACATGAACCAAAAATAAAGATGAACCAAAAATCCAAATAAATAAAACTAAAGGCTATATTACTAACTCAAATCCTAAATAACCATAACATGAACATAAACTAAAACCTATGTGACATTAATTCGTCGAGTAAATCGGAATCGTTACCTTAGCTAGCAAACCACTTAGCACACAAAATATAAGAAGTAATAAATAAGAAAACCCTTCTACTAGTCTTCACCCAAAATATAAGAGTCTCCAAATTCGTCTTCAAACTCTTCCCCTATAAGAAATAACAAGAAAACAATTAGTAGAACTTAAACTTAATTTTCCATAATTAAATGTTGAAAACGATCTTGACGGAATTGAAAATAAACCGTACTAGAAGATGAGGAGCGAAGAGGAGAGTCTAGAAATATAAATTAGGAAGGATTTAATTAAGAAACGAAGGATTTATGGCGGTTTTGCTCAAGAACGATGAAGAACTAAAGATGAACGATGAAGAACGCGAAGAACGATTAAATAAAGTGAGGTTTTGATCTTATTTTGATTTGTTGTAAAATGAAAAGTTGTTTGTGAGTCATATGGGGTGGGTGTGTGCCGTGAGTTTATAGACCAATAAAGGTGTAGAGTTTTGAAATTGTTGTTCCGTAATTGACTCGCGTTTAATAATTGTTTTACGGTAAACGATTAAATATAATTAACGATAAAGTTAATTACACCAAATATCTAGATATTAAGATATTGTATTCAAAAGTAATGAAATATCAAGTCCTATTAGAGGACTTTTGAGCCGTGTGGAATGGTGAGAAACCGGGTCTGATTTCGAGCGTTTTGCGTAATTTTCGTTAATTGATCGATAAAGCGAATAGTGATCTAGATATTATGATATTGTAATCAAAAGTAATCAAAATATCAAGGCTAGTAGAGGACTTTAAGGAGCCGTGTGGTTTGAGGTGATTCGGGTCTGTTTTTGCTCGTTTTGCGTAATCTCCGTTGACGGATCGATAAAGTAACAAATATCTAAGATATTTGTATTATTTTAATCGAATCAATTAAAATATCCAATCGTGAGGGGAAAATGATGACATGGCCGCGTGACTCATGCCAAAGTCGAGTTTCGATTTTGTTGCGCGCTTTACGATGCGTCGGGAATAGTTAAATGACGTTCGGTTAAAACCGTAAACGGTATTCTTTAAATTCCGAATAAATTCAAAATAATTATATTAAATTATGATAAATCTTAATAAATCTAAATAAAAATAAATCAAAAATAGTATTTTTTTAAATAAAATTTCGGTCTTCATACTTATGAGACGAGTCGGGAAAAGTCAACGGAAGTCAAAGTTGACGGAAAAGTCGAGAAAAGTCGAAGATGACTTAAAAGTCAAGAAAAGTTTAAGACGACTTTAAAAGTAAGAAAGTAAAATGACGACTTTAAAAAGTCAAGTAAAAGTCAAAGACGATTTAAAAGTCAAGAAAAGTCAAAGATGACCCAAAAACGGTCTTTTCATGAAATCCCTCAAAAACTCCAAATACGAACGCGGAATTTCAAAATACGACTCGGAACAAAAATTCCTATATTAAAAACTTAAGTTCTACTGAAAAGTATCCCTAAGCTATTGCTTAAGCAAATTGGGTACTTTTCGGGTTGTTACATTAAAAAGCCTCACTTCGATCAGATCATGGTGGCGAATATCTTTCAAATAAGTTTGACCAACACCTTAAAGACTGTGGCATAGTATTACAGTTAACTCCACCTGGAACACCTCAATTAAATGGTGTGTCCGAACGGAGAAATCGAACATTACTTGATATGGTTTGATCCATGATGAGTCACACGGTAGTACCTGATTCACTATAGGGTTTTGCTCTTTTGTCAGCTGCTCTTATACTTAACCGAAGTCCGTCTAAAGCTGTAGACAAGATTCCATATGAGATATGGAAGGGAACGGTCCCTAACTTGTCCTTTATTCGGGTTTGGGGCTGCGAGGCTTATGTCAAGTGGAGACACGAGGATAAGCTCGGCCCGCGATCGGTCAAGACATACTTTATTGGTTATCCAAAAGGAATGTTTGGTGATTACTTCTATTCGCCTACCGAACATCGAGTTTTTGTTGCGACTAGTGCGAAGTTCTTAGAGAAAGAGTTTCTCGAGAACAAGTCAAGTAATAGAACCTTCGATCTGTCGGAGATTCAAGAACCAACAACCGAGCAACCGATGGAGGAAGATGTTCCTTCAACTTATGCTACGGTTAATATTCCTCAGGAACCTAGGAGGTCGGGTAGAGTCTCCATTCCTCCAGACAGATACATTGGTATGGTCGAGGAGAATGATAGAGATGACATTTTGCTCCTAGAGAGTAACGAACCCGCTACCTATAAAGGTGCCATGACCTGTTCCGACTCTACGCTATGGCTTGAAGCCATGCAATCCGAGATGGACTCCATGTATGAGAATGACGTATGGGATCTTGTTGATTTGCCTGATAAGGTACGACCTCTTCAGTGCAAATGGCTTTATAAGATAAAGCATTCTGTAGAAGGACAACCAAACACCTATAAGGCACGACTAGTGGCAAAAGTTTTCACTCAAGTGCATGGATTGCATTATGATGAAATTTTTGCACCCATAGTTATGCTGCATTCCATTCGGATAAACTTAGCGATTGCCGCTTTTCATGACTATGAAATTTGGCAGATGGATGTGAAAACCGCCTTCTTAAACGGTTATTTGGAAGAGGAATTGTACATGGTACAACCCGAAGGTTTCATTGATCCTAAAAATCCTAATAAAGTGTGAAGGCTTAAGCGTTCCATTTATGGACTTAAGCAAGCTTCTCGGAGTTAGAATCATCGTTTCGACCACTTGATAAAAGAGAATGGTTTTACTCGATCGGTCGAGGAACCTTGCTTGTATGTCAAGTCGAGTGGGAGTAAGATTGTCTTCTTGATATTGTATGTCGATGACATACTCTTGATTGGGAATGACATTCCACTTTTATCTTCGGTAAAAGTATGGTTAAAGAACCATTTCCAGATGAAAGATCTGGGTGAGGCACAACGCATATTGGGGATCCGTATCAATAGAGATAGGTCACGACGGATGTTATCTCTCAGACAGGAGTCTTATATAGATAAGATTCTTGAAAGGTTCAGCATGACCAACTCCAAGAAGGGGTACCTTCCAATGATTTCTGGGATGCATTTGAGTAAAACTCAGGCTCCCAAGACATCAAAAGAGGTCGAGCGCATGAGTCCTGTTCCTTATGCTTCAGCCATAGGATCGATCATGTATGCCATGATATGCACCCGTCCAGACGTGGCATATGCATTGAGTATGACGAGTCGATACCAAGGCAATCCACGTGAAACACACTGGATGGCGGTTAAAAATATCCTTAAGTACTTACGAAGGACTAAGGATTGGGTATTGACTTATGGAGGAGATACTAAGCTATGCGCAATCGGTTACGCGGATGCTAGCTTCCAAACGGATCGAGATGATTCGAAATCTCAATCTGGATTTGTCTTTACTCTTAATGGCGCTGCGGTCAGTTGGAAAAGATCCAAACAGAGTGTTATAGCAGATTCTGCAACTGAGTCCGAGTACTATGCCGTTTCGGAAGCTGCAAAGGAGGCTATATGGATGCGTCAGTTCTTATAAGGACTAACAGTAGTTCCTAGTTCAAATGACCCAATCACCATCTATTGTGATATAGAGGTGCCATCTTCGAAGCTAAGGAGCCTAAGTCCAGTAACAAGTCTAGACATGTACTTCGGAAGGCTCACATGAACCGAGATTACGTGGAGCAAAAGGAGATAGTGATAGGCAAGATTGCTTCGGGTGACAACATCGCGGACCCTCTCACTAAACCGTTAAAATATGATAAGCATGAAGGGCACATTATTTCCATGGGAATTAAACGTGTTCCTGAGTCGTAGTAGTTGTTTATATGGATTAGATAAATGTATCTTTTTCATATACTATTCATAACATCATCTTATTGTTTCATATTTTGTTTTTCATGTGGATTGTACGACAACATTGAACGCCACAAAGTGAACTGAATTACATTATATTTGTTTTGGTCCGTAATCGCCACATGAGCTGATAACTCTGGCAATTATATTGTGAAGTTGATTGATGGTGGGTTCAACGAGCCATAAGTCAAACGGTTGACTGATCGTTCACAGATACGAGTTATAAAGATACCTCGTAGGACATCGTGACAACGTTATGGAGTCCTAAATGTGTAAAAACATTCAGTGCCAGGTCGTGGATTGGACGTCCATAGTGTTCCTAGAGTCGATTCTTTTGACTATCGACTGTCTCTTGAGATTAAGGCAGTTTTTGGGTGTCTTTAGTTTCTTTCTCATGGTCGACCGTAACAGGAGGCTAAGCAGATTTTTACTGGGTCATTTCATACCGTGCTTGAATCTGCAGGATTTGAGTTGAAGAAAATATCCAACCTTTATCAGGTTTTGTTATTTCTCATGGCCACTCGAGGAGTTGTAACTGAAATGCATGGCCCTGCTCGAATAATGATTCGTTTATATATCAGTTAAGTTACTCTCTAGTCGGGAAAACCACTCTTGATATTGATCACTTGTAAAATATGACCTTTGTGAATACGGACTTTCCAAATTGTTTTACATTGAGTGGGAGACATTTTGGATATGAGAATCGGTTATCGCACATACACTTGTGAGGACAAGTGGGAGATTGTTGGAGCTAGTGTCCTCCACAATTAGTGTGATAACGTGTATAAATCTCTTACAGGTTCACAGGGTATACTTAGTATTCTTATCAGTTGATTAACGTTTATCGATAACGGTTGGCTTGCTAGAAGTTTGACGTTATTGTCATTTTAATGGCGGTGATCAAATGGTCCCTAAAAGTCACACCTAAAGGATGTGTTTGAGAGATATGATTATATGAAAAATATAACCATATTGATGCCTTATATGACTAAAAGGTTAGTCGATGTATATGACTAAAAGGTTAGTCAATGTAATGATGATACGATTATTTAATACGATCAAATAATACTAGCTGAGACGAATTAAATGTTAATTCGTAATTGAATATAAACTGTTATATCTAATTAATGTATATAATGTAATTATTTAATATGATTAAATAATGTAAGCTTAAACGAATTAAATGTTAATTCGTAATTAAATAGAAACTGTTATATTTAATTAGCAAATTATAAATATACGATATCTATAATTGACGTATATATTATACGATATTGTCATAATAAATGATGTCAGACCGGTATTAATAAATAGACTACAAAATGTTGTATGGACTTATTAATATGTGACAAATGACAATAATAATACATACACACATTATACATTAAATAAATAAAAGAGGGAAGACTTGTAACAACCATCGCGAATGCGGAAATAAAACATAACAAGCATGTGATTTATATAGCGGAAGATACGATATTTTTAAAACCTTTTTACATGCAATTAGAAAAGTACGAGGAATGTCAATAATTACAAACCAAAGTATAATATACTACAAGAGACGAAGTCTCTCAAAATGTTATCAAATAACAAAGTTATTAGCAAACTAGCTAAACAACGTCTAGAGGTGATTCATCCAGGCCAACGCCCGCTAGCTCACACCCGAACCCAAAATACCACAAGCAAAAAGCCATCCAATCAAGCATCCTGTTCATCCATGAAAAACATGAACGCCACAGTCAGTGGGGAGTAACTCCGGGTTCTCCCAGCCATATCACATTAAACGTACATAAACGGAAATACAAAAGTAGAAGCATTCATATATAGATATACATGTGAAATACGAGAAGGATATATAGGCAATTCAATATATAAGAATATCGATACATGGAGTACAAAATCAGAACCATCATATTATAGAAAGACTCGGGGATGACACTCTTAGGCAACCATACACTCACTAGTGCTTGCATCTCACCGTTAGCGGCATAAGTTTGATAAGATTGAGACTCGACAAACAAACCATACCAAGTCATCCAATAATCACAAATAATCAATCATATAATCATCCATTCAAACGTACAGTACGAGAAGGATAAGTAGGCAATTCAATATATAAGGATATCGATCCATGAAGTAAAAAACCGTAACCATCATATTATAGAAAGACTCGGGAATGACACTCTTAGGCAACCATACACTCACTAGGGCATAAGAGTTGGAGGTAGTTTCTTATGAAGATGGTTAGACCTCGGGTAGTAGAGAACGTTATGCTAGAAGCTCTTACGCAAGTGTTGAAGAATCAACAAGATGCGGCTATTGCTCAAGCCAACCAAGTTCCCCCTCGTAGAGAAGATAACCACCAAGGAGGCTACGCTTGGGTGGCTAGTCAAATAGCCAGAAGTAAGATTATACCTTATGGTGGAGAGCCGGACCCTACCGAGCTATCGGAATGGTTCCGAGAAATGGAGAAGCAATTTGATTTATACCAAGTCCGTGAAGAGGATAAGGTGAGGATTGCCAAGCATTTCCTTGTAAGGGAAGCCGATAATTGGTGGGCGATTACTAGTGCCACCGCTACACTTGAAGACGATTTCAATTAGGCTTGTTTCAAAACTCTAGTTGAAGGTCGATTTTATCCTAAGGAGCTCAATCAACAAAGGCTCAAGGAATTTATTGACTTCAAGCAAGGTGACTTGTCGGCATAAGACTTCACCACGGAGTTCAACAAGCTTGCTCACTTCGCTTTGAGGCTCATCAAAGATGACGAGGACCGCGCTTTCTACTACCGCAACAAGCTGAGTGCTTTACTTCAAAGCAAGGTGAGGAGAAATACTACTTCCCTTGGGGAATTGTATGATGATGCTCAATGGGCCGAAAACTCAATGAAGGCCATCAAGATTGAAGCTATGATGAAGAATCCCTCTCCTTCCTTCACTCCTAGGCCTAATTTCTATGGGAAGAGGCCGTTTACTCCGTCTTCCTCCAACTCTTATGCCGACAAGAGGAGATTCAATCCTCTTCCAAATGCAAGTGCAAGAGCTCCCGCTCCTTTCATTCCCCGAGCTACTTCTAACGTGGCTCATAGGCCATATGCTCCTCCTCAAGCTCAAGGTCGCTTATGTAATCGTTGTAGACAACCACACCACCCCGGTGTAGCTTGTTTCAACCGACCTTATGTTTGCTTCTTTTGCCAAAAGAGTGGTCACCGTTATGATGATTGCCCCGATCGTAAGTTGCCCCCTCCAATTGCCAAACCTAAGGGTTCTATCTTCGTTCTGAGCCGAGCCGAAGCCGATGCTCATCCGGAGATAATAACGGGTATGTTCTCAATAATAGAGCAACCGTGTCTTATTCTATTTTATACCGGTGCTTCTATGTCCTTTGTGTCTTCGACTTATGCTAATAAATTAACAATCGAGCCTACATCTAGTGAGGATACTCCCATATCCTTACCATCCGGAGAAATTATCTCTTGTTCTACTCTTTATCCTAGTGTTCCAATCTCTATTTCGTGTACTATCTTTCCCGCTAATCTCCTTAAGTTTCCTCTAGGAGAGTTTGATGTAATCCTAGGTATTGACTGGTTAGCGTTATACCATGCTAGGTTAGAGTGTAGAGATCAAAAGATCTATTTAAAGAGTCCTTTAGGAGTTAGAATAACCTATAAGGGATCTCATCCCCGAAAGGGTATGTCGTTGATTTCCGCAATGAAATTGGTGAGTATGGTAAGAAAGGGTCACCAAGCATACTTGTGTATTGTGACTTCTACAACTACCTCCTTACTGAATATTGAAGATGTGCCTATAGTTCGTGAATTCGTTGATGTATTCCCCGAAGACTTACCCGGGATTCCTCCCGAGCGTGATGTTGAGTTTTCCATTGATCTTGTACCTGGATCCGGACCAATAGCCAAAGCTCCTTACCGAATGGCTCCAACCGAATTGAAAGAGTTAAGGAAGCAACTTGATGATATGATTGAGACGGATTTCATTCGACCGAGTGCCTCGCCTTGGGGTGCTCCCGTTCTTTTTGTGAAGAAGAAAGATGGTTCCATGAGGCTTTGTATTGATTACCGTGAGTTGAACCGGATTACAATCAAGAATAGGTATCCTTTACCGAGAATTGAAGATTTGTTTTATCAACTAAAGGGTGCTTCTACTTTTTCCAAGATCGATTTGAGATCCGGTTATCACCAAACTCCTGTTCGTGATGCCGATATTCCGAAGACCGCGTTTAGTACAAGGTATGGTCACTTCGAGTTCTAGGTGATGCCATTTGGTTTGACAAATGCTCCCGCTATTTTTATGGATCAAATGAACCGCACTTTTAGTGAGTACCTTGATAAGTGTGTGGTGGTGTTCATTGACGACATTCTTATTTTCTCCAAGACCGAAGAAGAGCATGATATTCATCTAAGGACTATTTTGGGTGTTCTTCGTCGTCAGAAGTGGTTTGCCAAATTCTCCAAGTGCGAATTTTGGTTACCTAAGGTGTCTTTTCTTGGGCATGTAATTTCTAAAGAAGGTGTGATGGTTGACCCTTCTAAAATCGAAGCTGTGGTGGATTGGAAAAGTCCGACCGATGTAAGAGAAGTCCGAAGTTTTCTTGGTTTAGCTGGTTATTACCGTAGATTTGTCAAGGATTTCTCAAAGCTTGCTAGACCAATGACCCAATTGTTGAAGAAAGAAACCAAGTTCCTATGGAATGAAGCTTGTGAAGCCGTTTTTCAAGAGTTAAAGAAGAGGTTGACTACCGCTCCGGTGTTGACATTACCTGAAGATGGAGTAGACTTTGATGTCTATTGTGATGCTTCCAAGATGGGTTTGGGTTGTGTACTTATGCAAAGTAGGAAAGTGGTGGCTTATGCTTCGAGACAGTTGAGAGTTCATGAAGTGAACTATCCGACTCATGATTTGGAATTGGCCGCCGTTGTTCATGCTTTGAAAGTGTGGAGACACTATCTTATTGGTGTTCATTGTCGCATATTCACCGATCACAAGAGTTTAAAGTACATATTTACTCAAAAAGAGTTGAATATGAGACAAAGAAGATGGTTGGAATTGGTGAATGATTACGATTTTGAGTTGCTTTACCATGAAGGGAAAGAAAATGTTGTTGCCGATGCTCTTAGTAGAAAATCTTCTCATGCATTGAATGTTATACGAGTATTACCCGATGATCTTTGTATTGAGTTTCGGAAGTTGAAGTTGGAATTCGTGGAACGTGGATTTGATTATGTTGGTGCTATGACTGCCGAACCTGTTTTCCTCCGTGAGATCCGCGAAAACCAAGTTGATGATCCTACCTACAAGTCTATTCAAGCCAAGCTTCTTGAAGGAAAAGCTAAAGACTTCAAGTTTGATGACAAAGGTGTTCTTCGATTCCATGGTCGTTTGTTTGTTCCTAATGCTCTTGACTTGAGAAAGCGAGTTCTTAATGAAGCTCATCTTTCCCCTTATTCTATTCACCCCGGAGGTGATAAGATGTATAAAGATTTGAAGCTACAATTTTGGTTGTCGAATCTAAAAGGCGATGTTGTGTCTTATGTTGGAAGATGTCTTACTTGCCTACAAGTGAAAATCGAACACAAGAGGCCCGGTGGATTGCTACAACCTTTGGATATTTCACTATGGAAGTGGGAATCTATTTCTATGGATTTTGTTATGGCTTTGCCAAGGACCGTTGGAAATAAAGATGTCGTTTGGGTTATTGTTGATCGTTTGACCAAGTGTGCTAGATTCATCCCGATCAAAGAGACTTGGAGTTTAGATCGACTAGCAAAAGCCTATGTTGATGAGATTGTTAGATACCATGGTGTTCCCAAGGAGATTATATCCGATCGACATCCGAGGTTTTGTTCGAGATTTTGGAAGGCCTTACAAGAAGCCATGGGTAGTAAATTGTTGATGAGTACCGCATTCCATGCCGCTACTGATGGTCAGACCGAGAGGACTATTCAGACTTTAGAAGACTTGCTTAGGGCTTGTGCACTCGACTTCCAATCTAGTTGGGAAAAGAGTCTACCGTTAGTGGAGGTTTCTTACAACAATAGTTATCATGCCTCGATCAAGATGGCTCCTTATGAAGCTCTTTATGGAAGAAAATGTCGAAGTCCTATATGTTGGAATCAATTGAGTGATGTTCGTGACTTAGGTCCCGATGTTCTTGTTGAAACCATTGATCATGTGAAGGTCATTCGTGATAGAATGAAAGCCGCTCAAGATCGACAAAAGTCTTATGCCAATATCCGAAGAAGACCGTTAGAATTTGAAGTTGGTGATAAAGTATTCTTGAAAGTATCTCCGATGAAGGGTTTTAAAAGGTTTGATGTAAAGGGTAAATTGAGCCCGAAATACATTGGACCCTTTGATATTGTGAAGAGGATTGGTGTCGTTGCTTACAAGTT
>JAIUZE010007679.1:0-36251 GCA_022085475.1 Heliosperma pusillum | reverse complement strand
CCCCAAAATTTAGCCAAAGCCCAACTGGTAAATAAATAATTATCACTGATTGTGTATCATGACGATTTTTATTGTATCAATTTCATTTCCGCATGTTTTGTAAATATTTCAGGCGTTCTTTCCTTTCTGCGTGAACAAAGAACATTGGTTTGCTTGTGTTTCGGACTTTCATAAAAGGAAAAATTTCATACTTGACTCCAAATTGCCACGGCGCCCTGATGCAAGACGTACATTTTTGGTTGATACGGTATGATTTTATGCCTAACTCGCTGAATGATCATGTGCTCGTGTGTTGGATTGACCTGATATTTTTTTAAATCGCTTATGTCATTATTACGTTTATTTTTTGGATAACTGTCACAACAACTTCTTCTTGTGTCACATTCCCTGTTACCAAAACTTTGTTCGAGTCGATTATATAATCTGAATGTTTTTGTATAGCTATTGCCTGCTTTGGAGATCATCGCAAGAGACCGTCCGGGTTACAAAAGACTGCTGCAGATAAAAACTTTCGAGTGGGAGATTGTGAATGTGCCTCAACAAAATAATGGGTACCTTACGTACTTAAATTATGCTTAAATTATATTACTCATCTTAATATATTTGATGGATACAAACCATATTTAAATGTTTAACAACTTTCATAGGTATGCTTGCGGAGTCTATCTACTGAAGTGGCTTGAAAACTTGCGTTTTCAAGCATCATGGATAGATGAGACTTGTTACGAGGTAAGGATGTCTAAACTAAGTTATATTAGTTGAACATTATTGAGCATTTTTTATTGCAGCACTTTTAATATTGTTGTCAAAAATATATATGCAGGATTTGGATGAATATGGTGAGAGTATGCTTCTTGAAATTATGAAATGGGAGCAAAACAAGAGAAAGGTAATATCAATAACTTTTGAATTCATAATTTTCAATTTTCTTTCGTTTATTTTCAATCTAAGAAGTGGCCTAAACGTAACAATATTTCCCCCGCTTTTACTTTTGTAGGTTTTTGACTAGGCATTATTTTCTAAACACTTGATTATCGAAGGGAGTAGCACATAACCAAACCCTACATTCCAACCATTGAACCGTGCAAGATTTGGCTGGAGTAAAGTTGTAGATTTCTGTATGTTTGGGTGGTACAGTTAGTGTAATTATTGACCATAACATAGGATCTGTTAAAAGATATCGGTAAGTTTAGGTGGTAAAGACATATAACTTATAGGATCTATTTAAACAGTTGTACTAGGGCATCAGTTATGAAATTATTGCCTTATACATGCATTAAAAAACAGTGTATGTGCATGAAACAACCTTCCACATGCATAAAATATGTTATCTTTGGGAACTGGCCTATGTCAAAACAGTTATGATTAGCGTAAACCAGTACTCGAAATATAAAATATGACCATCTCGTCTAGACAAGCGGAAAACAGTTCTCAAAATTGTTCCAGAATTAGGTAACTTGATGAATAATAATTGTAAAGCAAATTAAACTATTTGTCATCGGTCGTCTTTTCTAAAAAAAACTCTGATTGTCTAAAAGAATAATATTAATATGGGACAAAGCCCAAATTGAAATAAGCACAAATTAAGTACTTAAAGTTTCCCTGCATCATTTCATCAAATTTTTCAAGTTCCTTAATAATTGTCATATGAGTGCAATAAAAAATAGTATATGTGCATGAAACAACCTTGTACATGCATGAAATATGTTATCTTTGGGACATGGCCTGTGTCAAAACAATTATGAATTTTCATTCTAAATATGACCATCATGTCTTAAGCGGAAACCATGACTCAAAACTGACCCTAAATTATGACTGGCCCAATACTAATACTCTCATCGTCAAGCGCGTGCATTGCTGCGAAGTCAACAATCTCCGCCCCATCACTTCATAATCCATGCCGCCCCACCACCTTCTCTATTCATGCCATCAATCCAAACATCTTCGTGGCACAAATCAAATAGTCAAACAATTTGTGTATTAATATAGACCAAGCTTCATCAATTAATCACTTTTAGTTAATTGTTCCCTACATAAATTAATCCTATTTCTCAAGTTCCTCAAATAATTGCCTTTTACATGCATTAAAAATTAGTCTATGTGCATGAAAAAACATCCTACGTGCATGAAATACGTAATATTCGAGTCCAAACAGGGTCATAGGATGTGCCAAAATTAAAACAAGTTCACATGAATAAGAGGACCATTTTTCAAGTGGACTTTAGTGAGTCCATTCTCAAGTGATTTTTGAAGGCTTCACAAGTCGAAATTCTATAAAATAAAAAAGTTCAACAATAAAAGTTCAAATAAAAAGTCCAAATACAAAATTTCAAATAAAAAAGTCCTAAAATGGTTATACATGCTACTGTCAAATTAAAAAAATCTTCAAGCATGCTTCTCAAATGATATTCTTCAAGTTCTTCAAGTATGCTTCTCGAATGATATTCTTCAAGTATGGTCCAACAGTGCAAGTCCCCTACTTAACTGCACAAGTCCAAACATTGTTTCATTAATCAAATTTGCAAAACTGCCAAGCGACACAAGTATAGTTTCAGGAGAGATAAAAAAAAACTGGAGGAAAAACATGTGCTAATAATAGAAAACTTACGCTAATATAAGAGAAAACTTACTCTACTCATCGTCATCGTCGGTGGTCTTTTTGTCACAATTCCTACTGTCATGGTTCGCCATCTCCCCACAAGCCTTGCATCTTCTTAGCGGTCTCTTGTTTACTTCCCCAGCCTTTTCTCTTTGCGAGATCAATCGTTTCCTGGATCCTTTGTTTTTGCATTGTCTTGGAGGCAAAACTTTAATTTCACTAGGAAGACTTGTTCCCAAAAGCATTCCAATTTCAGCATTCTTATCCATTTTCTTTCCAATACCACTATTACCATTATCATCAATGACACTTGTTACCGCAAGTACCCTTTATTTGAACCCACGTAGCATGCCCAGCAACTCATCACAATAAACAGGACTTTGTTCAACTACTGACACGCAAGTGAACAATTCTGACCACAATTCACTGACTTTGTTTTTCTGTACCTCAACTGATCTACAATCAGTGAGCAACTGCCCATCAGAACTGAATCTGGGCTTGCACGTTGCTAGTTTGCTCCACCTATTAATTAAATATTCATTTGGAACTTTCTTAAACCCTCGTTCTCTAAGGACACACAGAGCATGTCTACAGAGTATTCCATGTCTTTCAAACTTCTTGCAAGTGCACACAATTTTTGATTCATCCGTCTTTAACCCAACCACATACACTTTATCCCTTTCTCGATCTATGATAGAGATGTATTGAATTGCATGTTCCGGATCTTTTTGTATATCCTCAACACCACATGAAAAGCATGCTGCTTTTAATTCCTCCTGAAACTCAAAGAAAATTTTTGGAGTGTAGAATTCTGCTGCATGCTTTTCTATGGCTAGTGGAGTACACAACGAAGGGGACGAGTTCTTTGATTGTGCAATCAGTTTCGATTGAGTCCATCTTTGTGAATCCATTGCACTCTCAAATCTCATCCAAAACTCAACAAGGGTCAAATTTGGATTAGTGAAGTTGCTAAAGAAATTATTTTCTGACTCCGACCTAGAGGTTGTTCTCATCAGACCTCCTAAAAACAAGTCACGAAAGTAAGCTGGAACCCACAACTTTCTCATACCATACTTCTCCTTAAGCCACCCATATATATATATATATATATATATATATATATATATATATATATATATATATATATATATACAGTCAAGTTCTAATGAGTCCATCTTCAAAATTGAGTCCATGAGTCCTCATCTTGGCCTTTGGATGAAGATGATGGATGGACAAGATTAAAACAAGTTGAAGGGCCAAGATTAAAAGAAAAATGGATGGACAAGATTAGAACAAAATGAAGGGACATGATTAGAACAAAATGAGTGAGTTTTAATGACTTTCAACTACATTACGAGTGTAACTTCAACCATTATTTTTGTAACTTCAAGCTAAATTGTGATTTTGATTATATAAATTTGAATTTATATAACTTTAAAACAAGTTTATGTGATTTTATACTTTTTGGGAGTATAACTTTAGTCATTAAGAGTGTAACTAAACAAAATTTATTGATTATATTTAAAAATATGTACTTAATGTACATAAATTCAATTTGTACACTAAAATTATTCTAAATGCGTGAAAACGAGCACCAGGTGCACGAAAATTGCTACATGCATGAAAATAGTTACTAGGTGCATGAAAATGACGAGCTCTAGATGCATTAAAATGAGTACCAGGTGCATGAAAATTGTTAGATGCATGAAAGTGACCACTAGGTGCATGAAAATTATTAAATCGTATTTCAGTTCAATTTCCGTTAGTAACTTATAGTTTTTCGATCAAGATGTATGTTATCTAGCCATAAAATTCTACGCCGAACCCAAAAATGTCCTTATTTTTTAAAAATAAATTTCGTAAGGCGGAGTTCTCACGGTTCTCATTATCTTAGTGGTTCTCACCGGATCCCAATTCTATATATATATATATATATATATATATATTATTTTTATCACTAAAATCACTCATCATCTCATTCGAAAACAATTCCATGTTTTCTTAACTCTTTCGTACCAAACTATGTCCTTTGAATCCTTACCACTTACCTCAAGATATGTTCCTCCAAATATCCCCCTTCTAACTTGCCTCATTACAACTCAAATAATCCTAATGCAAATCATTTCACGACTCATAAATATCTTTCTATTTACACTTTTCTATTCCTTTAACTACCCCTTGCTTAACCAATTCGCTATTTAAAGTTCTTCCAATTCGCACTCACCACAATTACTCATCATCCGAAAGATTCACTCTCTCTACCTAGTCTTCCAATAATGCGACTACCTTCTTAGTACCTCAAGCCCCGAACTCAACATCGCGTAGCCACAATCTTCTAATCATACGCCATACTAGTTTCTTTATCACACTATTTTCCTTTATTCTCTTCTAATAAGCTCAAACAATCAATGACACTCATCATATATTATTATCATCTATCCTTAGCATACCTCAAAACCATGCTTACCTCATATCATACTTCCCAAAGTATTTCATCTCCATAATCTTCTCTTAGTAACCCGAGTATCTAGAAAAACAATCACACCCAAGTCTCATTTACACATCAAGCGAACTAATCTCTCTAGGTACCATCATCATTACATTCTTCTATATCGTTCCTCATCGCATATATCCCTAATCAACTCAAACATTCCCATTTTCCTCTATATCTTAAACAAATTCCCCTTTATAACCATTCATATCTCTCTTCTCAATCCTCAATTCATGCATTATCATTCCCACATTATCATTTGATCATATAAACACACATGCCTCTATATATTGCTTAACACACAACATTCTTACACATCTTATATCACAAAACCAATTTTTTTTTTCTCTCTCTCTCTCACACAAGGCTCATCAATCTATTCGTGCTAACCATTTATAACCACACACATTTCCCACAAAATGATACAATCATGGGGAACATTATTCACTTATAGAATATGTCAAACTTACTCCCAAATACGACACTTCCTTACATATATTAAAAATATAGAACAACTTAGTACATAACTTAACACAACAATATATTGACATACAAATTTCACAATTCAGCCGATGTGGCGATGCCACTCGGTCAAGTGCAATACACTCGATCGAATACAAGACACTCGATCGAAATCACACTATACACGGTCAAGTACAACGCACTCGGTCGAGTACACACTATACTCGATTGAGTACACGCCCATATACCAAACTAGAGCTGGCAAATGGTGACCCGACCCGATAAAACGACCCAAACCCGACACGAAGTTAACGGGTTCAGGTTCGGACATTTTGACCCATTTAAGTAATTGGGTCGACACGAACATGTCACAAAAGTTAAATGGGTCGGGTTAGGGTTGTGCTCTTACGACACGAACCCGGCACGAATAACCTATTTATTCAAAGTGAGTTGTAATTAAGTGGGGTTAAATATTAACCTATTTAACCAATACTGTCACATGGCCTTATATCATATATGAAGTTAGACTAAACTAAAGAAATATCCAGCCAAAATGTTGAAATCCTACAATTGGGTTTAACGGGTCATTCAGATTAAAGGAATTAGATGGATTGAGTAACATAAAATTGAGCTGTTTAAATTAAATGGGTTAAACAGGTCGAGTTGGGTTATAAGAAAGTTAAATATGTTGGGTTAGGGTTGAGGGGTAGATGACCCATTAATACGTGACACGAAGACGAATCCGACACGACACGACCTGTTTGTCAGGTCTATACCAAATAGCCTTATAAGACCTATTTAGTAAAACGGGATGCTATCATCTCGGTTGCCCGAATTAGTACAATTCAAATAGGCGATAGCGAAAAAATACTTATTAAATCAAAGTGCAAATAAATCAAAGTTACATTGTTTTAAACCAACTCAAACTGTCTTAAATAACAATATTCCAAGCTAACAATAAATGATTAAAAGTCTAAGACAATCTAAGTGACAGCGGAAACTAAGACTCATCAGCAGCGATCCCAATAAATCCCCCAATGCGAGATCAAGGTGTTACATGCTGGTGACTTCCTCACCATTCCCCAATGAATCACCGCAGTTTTGAAAATATTAAATGGGTCAGTACATAGAACATCGTTCAAGGTACAAGACAATAACAGAAACCATCCGTCAACCACCAACAACATCATCAAGTAACAGTAACCGGAGGCCCACCGCAGCGGTAACCCCAGCAGCGTCAGGCTGCATATTTGACCTGCGAAAACCATCTATTTATGTTAGACCGTAGCGCTGGACATCGAACTTCTCTCTGCGCCGAAGCAAGAGACCCAGAACATTAATGTGCACATCCCCCTCGCAGCGGGAGAGCTACAAGAGTCGAACTCGGAGTGTGGTCCGTCTCCCGTCGGACCACCAAATAGTAACAGTAACATAACCCCTAACTCCAACTCCGGACACCATCATTATCATCAACAATAGTCACCATCATCATCATCAACAAATAACAACAATCACAAAAGCACATCTTATCACAATTAATGACATACAAGTACTGAGTAGGGAAACCCTACCCGTAAGCAATCCGCAAGCAGTATGCAATCACAATCAAAAGTGTTCCTCTACGAAGTCTCTTCTTAAACAATCAATCAATAGTCTATGATAAAAAAATTAATCATAATTACCCAAACTCGATCCTAATTTCACATTAGTGTTCCAACAATCCTTCCCAAAAGGCAACATCAAAGAATTAGGGATTTAGGACTTACGATTGATTCAAGCACAACAAGGACGAACTAGCAAAGAGACAATCTTCAAACCTGGAAATGGATTAAGGTGATTAAGAGAGTTTAGAATTTTAAAAGTGTTTTAAGAACTGTCGGAATATATATAATCTCTTAATTCTCTTAATCCAAAACCACTCTTAAAAACCCGACAGACCAGTGCATTCTGTCGAGTGGAAGAAGCACTCGTACGAGTACACCGCGCTCGATTGAGTGCACACTACAACCGGATGAGTGCCAACTAGGAAGAAGGCTGCCTAACTGACACACCAACATAACTCAGCCGAATGCACGCAACTCGGCCGAGTACCCACACCACTCGGTCGAGTGACTCTTACTCGACCGAGTACAAGCTAGTTAGAAATACGGAGTATTACACAGGAATCCCTGGGACCGTGCTTATCATACTGCGCAACTCTTGGTATTGTTGCTCCATGTAACTGTTGTGACAAATGTAGGGGTTATACATGAGTTGCGGATGGTTCTGGATGATGCCCCTTACCCAAGTTGTTAGCAGGCTCTGATGGTGGGTCGAGGGGGTTCCTGCGAGCATGGGTCTTTGCGGCCACTATGTTACCTACTTGTTTCCCAATCTTACGCCAAGCAGCGGGTTAGTTATGGCAAAAGTACTAGATGGAATATTACCTGGTGTGAGACCTCTTGTGCCAACTGACGTAGGTGTGTTAGGGATTAACGTCCTTGGTCCTCTTGGGGTAACAACTCTACTTGGCGGCGTTCCTTCTAGGTCCAATTTGGTTACCATCTCAGATGGGAATGTACACGGTTGCTCCCCCATGATTGTTGGTCCTGATTGACGCACCACTAGAGTAACATGTGCTTTACTTTTCGATGGGTTGTTGATTTGCCAGCGCATTGCTCCTATCTCGGCCCTCGTCGGCTGATTTTACATTTCCACTTGAACTTTCAGACTTCGATTTTCCTTCCTCTGGCCCTCTATCGATCGCGACAAGTCGCCCATCCCACATATTTTAATTTGCGGGGGGGGGGGGGGGGAAGGGGGGGGAGAAATTTTTTGCATGTATACATCTCCAAATTTGTTGTTCTCGTCTTCGCCCGAGTACGTAAGACCTGCTCCTTTGTCTATCTTAGCATGAGCAATTGCTGCCCTTTGTGCCTTGGAAATATGCAAAGATCCCACGTTCGATGCGGGGTTCGCTTTTTGGGGGAGCATGAACGGTGGGGCATGACTTCTCAGTAGTGGTGGACTGGTAGGATTTTTCCGCATACGGTCAACTTCAGCCCTCAGCATGGTTGTTGTTGCACTTTCTTTGCTTCTGGACATGTTGATTTTTTTGTAAAACCTTTATGGACGACGACCACTAGGCCCAACGGTGGGCGCCAAACTGTTTTGTATATTCTTACCACATATGAATTTTGAGCGTGGGTTAAAGCGGCTAACTTTATAAACAATTATTGTATTCGCCTTATAATGTATCTAGGTGATAAAGAATTATAACAAGACAATAACAAAGAATGCAAAAAGATGACACGAAGAATTTGCTGACACATAAACCCAATGGGGGAAAACCGCGGGGCGAGGGGATCCCACCAAATTGTCCATTAGTAATCAATATTGGGCACGAGTGCAATATGATTAAGGCGGCTTACTGAACTGAAATCTCTTCAAAATTAGAGACTATCATATGCCAAATGAAGCTAAGATCATCACTCCCTCACACACTTGCTAACTGACTCAGAAAACTCCAGAAACCTGCACAAGGACAGGCGAAATAGATAGAACTTTGCACCTTAGCACATAAGCACAGGTAGCAAAGGTTGTGTTTAAGACTCAAGACACACAAGTAATGAATCTTAGACACTATAATCTTAGATCACACACAAGTTCACTAAGGATTACCACAATACTTAGCTTTTGCTAAAGAATTGCAAATGAACAAAGTTCAGGTTTATATTAATTCAAGTATGAGTTCTTTAGGTTACAATGCAGGCCTTATATAGGCAATTACAATAGATCTCTACCCTTGAAAATAAACATAATCTAAGGGCTGAAAGAGCCTTACAAATACCGATAAATAAAATGCAAAAGTCAGCTAATAGGACGAGCTAAGACAGACAGCAAAATGACAGAAAAGCAATGCTGAAAAGTGTTCTTGTCCCTTTCCTGAAATGGTAATGTTGCTCAATTTCTTGGGGAGCCTTTGCCTGGCTGTTTGCTGCTGGTCTTGGGGGTTGAGGGGGGCTACAAGATACCCATCCCAACGTTCTTATTTATGCTAGGTTGATCACACAAAAGTAAGGAGTCTTGGATAGATTTAATATGACTTGTTCCTCCTGACTTACTCAGAATGACCTTCAATATGGTAGGCTGTTTTAGGTGGACTTCCAGATTTTATTAGGGAAACTTGTCCTGGACTTTTATCTTGCTAAGGACCTTAACTTGATGGGAAAAGAAGTTTGAGCCCTTGGTTGGACAGGTGTTGCACTATATCTGCCTTGGTACTAGACTTGTTCTGACTTATTTTCTGAAGTATAGACTATGCCCTGGTTATCCTGGTTGTGGTTGTTCTTTCTTGTGTAGAGGCTTGTTCTTGACTCTTGCTTAGGTGTATGGGAGGTTGTGAGTTATGTGTTCCTGCCGTGGGACTCCTGCCTGGGTGTGTGGGAGAAAATGAGCTTTGTGTTCCTGCTGTGGGACTACTAAGTGTTCCTGCTGTGGGATTCTTGCTAGCTGAGGAACCAACTCCCGTTGCACTTACTTACTAGTGCTTTAGCCCTTTTAGGGATTTATTTGTGTCTAATGTCAATGAATGAATCCTTTTTTTTCCTATTTCTTCTCCTTAATTATATAGCATGAAACCCTAGTATGGTTTCCTTGGATTGTTATCCAAGACAATGAGTTGCGCCACTAAGCCAATGGGCTTTGCCCTGGTTCCTGAACTTCTGCTACCCGCGCTCATGCTACCCTTCGCTGGTTGGTAGTATTCGACTTGGCCCATATCTACGACATTGGGCCCAAAAAAGTCGTAAAATTTATCAACCAAATTATAAGACATAACATTTACTACTCCCGTTGTTAATGTTATAACTTTCACTGCATCTCATGTTGATATTATTGTTTTACTACTCTTGCGGCTACTTATGTTATTTTGACTACTTTTCTTATTTTTACAGCTAAATTCAATATTTTCCGTTAATTTTATTAAACTATATATTTAAATATATAAAAAATTTCCTTAAATCAATTAGTTACGTAGTACACATTTTACTCATTATAATACACTTTTTACCAAATTGCCCCCCCTCATTTCCCCTCTAACTTCTCAGTTCTCACCCATGTACTGCATCGACAATTTTTCTAAAAAGAACATGTACTGTAAACCCAACCGCCCCGTTCCACAACCCAACCATCCAACTACACCACCCCGACCAGCGCTCACCACCAGCCTTCACCACTTACACTTAATATTGACCCCACCACCGACCCCAACAACCTGTCGTTCCTCGCGCACATAATATGGTGATTGCAAATTGGCAAAATTTTTGACATGAACTATGACTTAATTTGTATTTGGCAGAATTGATACTTGTAATGCATATGCAAGAGGCTCTTGATTAGTGGAGACTATCTTTTGATTATGGTAGCTTCCCGCACTAATTTGATCTTGAACATTGCCTTCCCAATTAACGATAATTAATCAAAACATAAACCTAATTAAGAAAAGATAAAAAACTATAATAAATAGTAAATTTGATTATTAATGATGGATTGGTGAATTAGATAATATATTCTATATTTTGATAATCATTCATAATCAAATAATTTGAAGGAGGTAGAAGAAATTTAAGGATGTAACAAGAGAGAAAATGTAGAGAAAATTAGGTTTGATGTTTTTGTGTAAGGGTAGTAAAATGGAAAATTTGGTGTAAAATGTACTGAAATGAGTAAAATACGTACTGCGAAAATAAACTCCGTTGTTCATACTATCTAATTTAAGGTAGACCATTATAATCTAATAGTTTTTTGAAAGTTAATGACTTGCCTTAATTTAAATGAATCTTATTTTGATAGTTTCCAAAACTCAATTTACTTAAATTATATTTATTATAAGCTAATATTAACATTTTTATACACCAAAACTATATAATATATAGAGTTTTAAAAAAGAAAAATTACAAATAACCACCATGTATTTCCGTATTTTTACAAATAATCACCATGTATTTCTGTTTTTAGAAATAACTCTCTAACTTTCACGTATACTCTCCAATCACCACCGTATATAGATACCGAAACTCGTTTTTTATATTTTTTTTACTCATTAATGAATGATTTATGCCAAATGCCCATAATGCCCTCGATTACTTACATTCAGTAAATAAACCCAGACATTACATATGAATCATTCACACGTTTTCCATAATTTCCCCCAAATTAATTTACATTAACCCTAAATTAAGACTCAAGTTGCTAATCCTACCCCCCAAAATCCCCAAATCAATTCATCAAATTTCTCAAGACCAGTCAACTCGTTGTTCAACACGTCGAAGTTCAGCAAACTCGTCATCCCGGAGAGCGAACTTGGAATCTCCCCGACCAAATTACAGAACGCCGCCTAGACACCTCGAGTTCCACCATGTTACCGAGTTTATCACTAAGTAGACTCGGCGCGAACGGGTTGTAACTTACATTAAGCTGCTTTAAGGTGGAGAAGAAAATGTCGGGTCGGATAAGGATTGGGTTAGACGGAGGAGGTAGAGACCGTCTTGGTTTAAGGAGTGTGTTGGGAGAGAGAAGAAGAAGGTAAAGATTAAGACTAAAGAGGAAAATGAGGTGCATTATACTGGTGATGTGAGAGGATGAGTGAGCATTTTGATGCATGGTGATGTATAACAATTGAATGTGATGAATTGATTTGGGGATTTTAGGCAATTTGAGTCATAGAGGTTGTAAATTGATTTTGGAAAATTATTGAAAATGTGAATGAATATGTGTAATGTTGGGGTCTAGTTACTTTTTTTTTTGGCAACGGTAAAGGAGAGTTTACATAATCATAGCCATTTTAGCAAGGTCATGAGCAACTTTATTTAGGCAGCGAGAAATGTAACTAAAACATAAGCAATGAAAAGATAAGCCTATTTGACGGATATCATCTAAGATCCCTTGGACTTCGTGATGGCCTTCATCATAATTAAAGATTTGGAAAAGAAGTTGAAGGCAGCCAGTGAGTACATGAGCATGGAAAAAATTATGACCACGGGACTAAATGAGGACCTCCTTGATACCAGCTGCTTCCGCTTGTAAGGGACCTTCAGCCCAAAGGTTTTTTTTATCTTTATGGAAGATAGAGTTATTATCAAAGGCGACCCACCCAATATCAGAGCGCTGGTTAGCCTTCCAGCTCGCGTCAACCTTGATACGAATAGCACAACAAGAGGATCCAAGACCCACATAATGCATAGGGTAGGAGTCCATTATCATTTTTTTCATCACATCTTGCATGTAATTATCTACCCATGAAGAAGATCTAGCCGAGACAAAAGTTGCAGTTGCCGAGGCTGAACTATCGCTATATCTGTGTAAGATTGAGACAGGAGAAGGATTTGAGCCTCTAAAGAGGCATTCGTTTCTCGAGAGCCAGATACCTCTTATAATAGCAATAAAGGAAATAACTTGCCCTTCAGAATTCTTTACTCGAGAAAAATAGGAAATCCAGTTGATGATCCGGAATTTGAAGGTAATATGAGAATCATTTTTATTTCGTATCCCCAGAATGGATGAGCTCCAAATTTTGAACAAATTGACAATCTCTGAAAAGATGTTCAAGGGTTTCTATTGAGGTAGCTCCGCTACATAAGTGACTGTGGGAAGTTGTTTCAATTTTCCTTTTAAGATATTCATAACCCAGAGTTAAGGTATTTGTAATGATTTTCCAAATAAAAATTTTCCAGTTATGAGGGATAGGAAGGTTACATAGTTGCTTTTTACAAAAGGCTTTTTACTTAATCTCAATACGAGTTCTGTCTTTATTAGTACTAACCTTCTCTTGGAGACACTCAAGAGCAATACCATATCCACTTTTAACTGAGTAGTTTCCGAATCTCGTAAGGGGCCAATATGGTAAGTCATTAATTCGATTATCAGGGATCGGTGTAGCTAGTATTTTCTTTTTTCATTCCTCATCAAGGATATCAGAAAGAAGCTGCTCATTCCAGCCGCCCGATTGATGGATAAGATCGCGGACCTTAAGATTTGACAGGGAAAAACTCGGTGGTGGAGAAACGAGTTCCCCAGGCGGGGGCTCCGCTCCATTCACCCATTTAGTGTTCCAAATCGATGCAGTAGAATCACGTCCTATTTTCCATCCCATATTTTATAAAATAAGTTACATACCCTTTCTTAATCCCTTACAGGCCCAAGACATGCTTGCCTCAGATTTGATGGAATGAAGGTTTATGTGATGGTCATTTTTTTGGATTTTATCTCTGAAAACCCTGACAAAAAGAGTATTTTGATCATTTTTAGCTTATTTTCAATATTGTTTAGCAAGGAGTGCTTGATTGAAACAACCAACATTCCTAATACCAAGCCCGCCACGACTTTTAGGGAAGCTTAAGAAATTAGAGCTACACCAATAGATAGATTTCGAAGATCTTATCCCTGCCCACCAAAAATGTGAGAAAAGAGAGTTAATTCTCTTTGACACACTTACCGGTATTTTGAAAACCGATAGGAAGAAATTTGAGAGGGTGGACAGGATTGAAGAGATCAACGTCAGTCTCCCAGCCGGTGAAAGAAAAAAGACCATTCCAAGAAGAGATTCTCTTTCTTACATTCTCAGTAAGGCTATCAAAAATATTGCGCTTGGAGTGCTCAAAGTCCATTGAGATCCCTAAGTACTTTCCAATGCCTTTGTTGTTGCGGATGCCGAATAATTTCAAGCTTGTAGATATATCTCGCAGAGTTGTGTTCGGAGTGAAAATCATACCACATTTCTTTGTGTTTACCATTTCACCAGAAGCCTTACAAAAAATTATTCAAGACATGTTTGACATTGGCAAAACCATTTTTTCCATTTCGGATAAAAAAAATTGCATCATCGGCGAAAAGAAGGTGATTGATAGACGGTGCATATCTTCCCACTTTAATACCTTTAATCGAACCATTTTCATTCGCTTTTACTAGATTGGCAGATAATGACTCCATGCATAAAATGAAGAGAAAAGGTGAAAGCGGATCACCTTGTCTAAGACCACAAGACGGGCGAAATTGTTGTAGGGGAACTCCATTGATAAGAACTTCATACGACACCGTTGAGACACAATTCATAATAAGCTTAGACAACTTTGATGGAAAGCCAAAAGCATAAAGGCATTTAAGAAGGAAAGGCCAATGAACCCTATCAAAGGCTTTACTTAAGTCAATTTTGAGAGCACATTGCCCACCTCTCCCTTTCTTTTTTGAGTTGATCTTCTTAATAATCTCATGAGCTAGGAGAATATTATCACTTATATGTCTTCCCGGAATAAAAGCAATTTGAAAATCACCTATAATGTAGCCCATAACTCTATTGAGTCTATTTGTAATGCATTTTGTAATAATCCGCATTATCACATTACATAGACTGATAGGCCTGAAGTCTTCAACCGATTCCAGATTGTCGCATTTCGGAATAAGGGTGATGAAAGTACGATTCATTTCTTTAAGGATTTCTCCCGAATTTAATGAAGAGAGGACCGCATTAGTAATATCCTCTTTCAGCCCATGCCAACATTTTTGGTAAAAGATGCCAGGAATACCATCAAGACCCGGAGATTTAAGTCCTCCCATTTGAAAGATAGCGCGACGGACATCCTGAGCCATAAACGGTTTATTTAAAAAATCTCAGTCATCGCTTTTGATCTTATTTTCAATATTTGAGAGGAAGTCCGTCGAAAAATCGTCCGCCATATCGGATATTTGGGAAGAGCTATCAGTAATCGGATTATAATTAGAAATAAAGTAATTCCGAAATAAATGTCCTACCTCCTTTAGATCAAAGGTCCAGGATCCATCATCTCGTTTTACACCACAAATCGAATTTTGACCCGCTCTACCCTTAACCCAATTGAAAAAGAACTTTGTGCATGAATCTCCTACGACAGACCATTTTAGTTTAGCTCTTTGTTTCCAAAAGATAGCCGCAGCACTCGAGAAAACCTTAAGCTCTTCATTTACGAGATTATAAGGCTCCTCATTACCCGTCTTAATCGCCACTTCCATGGCATTTGACAATTCGTCATCGAAGTCTTCCCATTTCCTTTTCCATGAAGATTTTTTATCGAGAGACCATTGTTTAAGTTTGGACCTAATAAGAGATAGCTTTCTCATCAGTTTGAAAGAGGGTGATCCGATAAATTGTGTTAACCATTCCTTTTCAATAAGTTCTAAGCATTCCGTGTTTTCAAGGTTCCACGCCTCACGCTTATAAGGCCTTTTTCCTTTGATGTCTACCAAATTGAAGTCTAATTCTATTGGGGGCATGATCGGATATTTGAATTGGGAAATGCTTTACACCCGTATTAGGGAAATGAGAAAGCCAATCTTTAGAACCAAGAGCCTTATCAATTCTTTCGTAGACTCGCTTTATTCCTTTCCGGTTATTACACAATGTATATCTAGGTCCCTTAAATGAGATGTCGATAAGTTCATTATCAAGTTTCCATAAGTTAAAGGAGTGTGCGCCATTTATGGGTCGATTGTTCGCACTAAGCTTGTCACTATTAAACTCAACTTGATTGAAATCACCCAAGATGATATAAGGACCATGTAATGTATATAGGAGATCTCCAAGATCCGAAAGTATGGTTCCCCTCATAGAGGTATTTGGAGAACCATAGAACAAAATCAAGTACCAAAATAAACCATTGCATTTTTCATTTAACATTACAATGAAGTTAGGGGGTTATTCGTAAAAGTACGAAAATACATGGTGTTTATTTGTAATTTGTAATTTATCCTTTTATAAATTTATGTCATTTTATCACTTACTCTTGTTCTCTGAATTTTGTATAGATAAACAGATAGATTCATAGATAAGATAAATAGATAAATTTGCTTGAATTTACATAAAGAAATAAGCATTGAAAATAACGAGAATGGGAAATTAAATGTTTATTAACTAACCGTAGTAATAGTCTTAATAAGTGAGAAGCAAGGCGCATGCAGCCAATTAGCCGCAAGTGTACAGTGTAGGGGGTAATCCAGATAGAGGTTAACAAGAAAAGATAATTAGATAAAGACGTATTATTGGATTATTTGTTTAAAATTATTAGTAGCATGGCGAAGAAAAAGAGGAATGAATTCTAAAGGCTACGCTTTGACTTTGACCCATCAATCCAACAAGGACAATCTAATGCCGTTTTGTGTGGTAGCCACACTTTTTTATTTTTTGAAACTAGATTGATTAAAAATCAATCTATACCATCCTTGCGGATGAGAACGGTAAAAGAAAATTAAAGATTTTCAAATTACCAAGCAGAATAAGAAGGCAATAACAGGAAACTCTCGTTAGACAAGAATGTTGTCACTTTAAAGCGCCAAAAGAAAATAAAAAAATATAAAAAACAAAAACATACAAAATAGCTTTCTTAAAATTGAGCGGAGTTCCCGTAAAAATTTCTAATTGGGAACAAAGAGACCACAAATAGTTGTAGCGACACTATTGATTCTCGTTTATGTGATTCCGTTGTAACAAATTCTGATTGATAATGGTTCTTATTCTTCACAAGCTAATCTGGCAAATGGGTCAATCGGAACGGGTTTGTGTCGGGCCAATTCGGGTCGGATCAATTCGGGTATTTCATTGATTTCAAGTTAATTCGTGTCGGGTCAGGTCATTTCGGGTTTTGGGTTGTTTCAAGTTTCTTGGTCGGGTCTATTTCGGGTCAACCAGGTCGGGTTATTTCGGGTCGGGTCATTTTCGCAATGAATAAAAACGAAAAAGACATTATAGGTCTTTTCGGTTCAATTAGACTTATGTATTGTCTGGTCATTTTCGAGTTAGGTCAAGAAGGTTTGCGTCATTTTCGGGTCAGGTCACGTCAAATCGGGTTTCGTGTAACATTCGAGTGTTGCAATTCGGGTCAATTTCGGGTCTTGGGTCAGCCTTTTTGGGTCGGGTTGCTTTTGTTAGGTCTATCACAAACTAAAGACGGATATTGTCTCTCTCACAATATGTAACTCGGGAGGGCAAGTAAAGAATAATGGATCCCCCCACTTTCCCATACACTTGCATATTGTGAAATGGTCATTATACGTCTTCAGCTTATGACGGATAGTGTTTGTCTTCAGTGAGGTGAGTTGTTCCGTTATATATGCCTCCCTACTTTTCTATTTCCCATTTTCTGTCTTCTTCTTTTATTCTAAAATATAAAAATCCTCGATATTCTTTTTTATAAGATAAAGAAAATAAGTTAATCAAAATCAATATATACCATCCTTGTGGACGAGAGCGGCAAAAGAAAGATAAAGTCTTCCAAATTACCATAGTAGAACCAATGAAAAGCAAAAAGAAGACTCACAAATGAAGGAAGGTGATAATGCCACTAACATTTTTTTTAACGCCACTCAATTTAAAGGTAATCATATGGCCACTATATGGGCATATTACTATTCACTCTCTCACAATTAAAGTAACATTAATCAAACAAGGGTGAATTTATCATTTTCCCAATATGAAAGTCGGAATCTTTAAAAGCTAAAAGAAGAAGAAAAACAAAAAACTAATCTAAAAATGTAAGAGAAAAAACAATAGATCCAAACATACACAAAAATAAAAATGTAATACTTGTATAAAATTCAAGAAGAACAAGTAAGGTAAAGCAGGAAGCCAGGAAGTAACCACGCAAAGCATATACTCTAAATACAGTTAACAATGTTTATTGTTTTGATTATATATAATCAAAACAAAAAGAAAAACTCAAAGAATGTTCAAGAAAATTTCATAACTTCTTGATTTAGACATTCATTATTAAGATACATGATTATTTCAGATCTTCTAAATTAAAATGAAGAGCAAATAAAGTCGGATCTTAAATGGGATAAAAATCAAGAAGCTAGTCTGAATAAGTTTCTGAAAATAAAGATACAAGAAGAAGAATTCTATGGAAAGGTATGAAGGAATGAGGGTAAGATAATCATGAAAGATAATCAAACACATTTCTTATTTCTATGCTTTTCTATAATTCTAGTCTATTTTCTCCCTCTATAAATTTACAACGAGATGGTTTCGTCGGTTCGTCTAAAATTTACATGTTATTTTCATTTTCCAAAAGCACTAATAATTAGGGGGGAAATGTACACTTGTTATGGGCAAAAATCAGCAATATTTTGCATGGTGACACGTGGCAGCGCAAGACTGGGCAATTGTTTAGGCCAAAAATTGACCAAACCTATTAAAATGTTTGTGGAGGGGAAAAATGTTCTACTCTTTTTTGCCTTAATGTGGAGTTTGATTTATATGTGATTTGTGATAGAATACGAAGGTAAACTAAGTAAAAGTAATGACGAAAAGAACAAAGAAAATAAAATAAATGAGCAAGGACACACGAAAATGGTGACGCGGAAACCCAATGTGGGAAAAACCGCGGGGGGGAGTCGGAATCCCGCCAAATATATATACTAAAATGTTAAAGTACTTACTGAGGTGGTATAGAGTACGCTGTGGCGGTACTACCTGATTCTGGCATAACTAAGGGTATACTCTGGCGGAAATACAAGATATATTCTGGTGGAACCACCGGATTTTGTTGATACCACAGGATTCTGGCGGTACTCAGGTGGGCTTAAGGAGTACAAATGGTATGTAAAATATATTAATAGAACTTGGAGGAATGACTCAAGTGTTATGAGTATGAGTGTGTGTGTGTGTTGGATTATGAATGACCAACTTCCTCTTGCTTTCTTCTATTTATAATGTGGTGAAAAAATCCTAACGGCTCTTTGGGTCTTCCTCCGAGACATGCTCAGCCGGTCCGCTTTTTGTGGAGGCAGTTATTTGACCAGGAAAATATAGCTGCTGTAGTTGTTGTGTTAGTTGTATTTGATCTCCACCGTTGATCTTGCTTTAATCTTGACCACATATCTCCACTTTGCTCGTAATCAATGTGCTATACTCTTGCCCAATCAAACTGCGCCACCCATCTCTTATTAGATTACCCAGTATTGCGCTGCCATGTGTCACCATGCAAAAGTCATCTGATTTTTGCCCATAACAATTGCCCCCAATTTCTCTCCTTAACTTCGTTGAGGAGGGAAATTAGTCCTTCACTAAAGGTTCAAGTACTGTAGGTTCTGCACCCTCTGGTCGTTCTGCTGGTATCATTCTGCGGGAACGAGTATATGCTGCACAATGCTCTTAAACCCCATGTTGTGCACCCCTGAATTCTGGTAGTATGGCCTGCTCATTCTGCTGGATCATATCCTGTAGTTCTGGCAGACTGATTTCTGCGTCTCCATACTTCTGCTAGTCTGTAAGTAAAGCCATGTAGATGCTCAGCAGATATCTCCTTGATGTATGAGGTTTGCTTATGGACGCCGGGTTTAACTGACGGATGTTGGGGTCCAGCTTGAGATGCTGGTGGACGCTGGAGTCCATCTGGTAGATGCTTTGCAGACATCGATCTGGATGTAGGGGGATTCTGATGGAAGTTGGGTCCAGTTGGTAAATGTTGGGTTCCAGCTGGTAGAAGTTAAGGGATAACCTCCTCCTGATTGTATTGTACCGTCTCTGGTTGTCAAGGATGATTCTGGGGTTGAGAACCTTTGGAGGAACCTCTCTTAATGTATGTAATACCTAAAAAATGTTAGTGATGGAACATAGGTGTTCGCGAGAAAATTCGGCAGTGTGTTGGTCCGCACCTACCGGGGTGCAGACGTACTCTGTGTTAGAACCGTTAAGTTCTGCTGATTTATGTTTCTGAAGTACTTGGTATGTATTTATCATTTGTAGCATTTGTTTGTACGATTGTCGCTCGTGGCGAGCTTCGTTTGTCATGCATGCACTATACGCGGTTTGTTGGTCGGCATTGTCGGTAGACGGTGGCTCTGGAGTCTATTGTCCTTATATCATAACGTCACGCTATGTGAAGGTGTCTGTGGTGGTAGTATAGGGGCTTGACCCTTTATTCGCCACGCGCACGCTGTTTGTACCTCTGGAAGAGTTTTCTGCTTGTCTCGATATGGCAGACTGTCTTCCAAAGTTAGTAGGGCTCCTTCTGTGAGGAGGGTAGTGAAAAAGCAAAACAAGTGTTTTTGAATATTTTTGAAAGCATTCGCTAAGAAATACTTTTTTGAAAGTTTTTATTTCGAATTTGTTAAGATGTAAAAAATTCGTTGAGAAGGAAACTCTCGGTTTAAGAATAACTTTCAAAAACTGTACCAAATAATGTAGTATGCAGGTCATGTATGACCGTATGACTGGTTTCTCAAGTATTGTACTGCTAACTGCCGAATTGTTGGAGAGGGTCCTGCCCCTTACATGACTTTCACAGGCCCATGACTTTCACAGGCCCACTGGAAGGGCATGTAGAACAGCCTGGGACTCCTGTTCGTCTTTCCCCTGTTGAGGAGGAACTTGCTATATCATGGGCAGATTGCATAATGTAATTGGTTCTTGCAGCTATAGTGGCAGTACATTTGATTGAATTGCCCCCAGATTGTGGATCAACACCCTGCTAAATATGCAGAGAGCATAACCTGTTCTGCAAGAGGAGTAACTTGATCTGCATGGATATTAACTCGTCCTGCTGAGAGGGTGATCTTCCGGAAGAGTGACCTATTCTGTAGGAACATTGACTTGTTCAGCTGGCAGAGTAAGCGGTCCTTCAGATTAAGTGACATCCCTTGCTGGTAGGATGACCTCCTGACCGTCCTGCAAGATATTGGTTTCTAGGGTAGCCAACGGCCTTCCGACGCTCAAGTCAGTAGCTACTCGAAGTAAAAAGAAGGTGATGAAATGATTAAGTTACAGTTTACCTCAGGTGTACCATATATGTTTTTGGATATGAGTCTTCTTCTAATCTAATCGATGTCATTGCCCTTGTACATCCTCAAAGGTATTGCATGGGTACCTCGTCAATTCTTCGAATAGGTCAAAATCTGGGAGTAGTCCTTGCCTGAAAACCTCAATTGCGGTGGGAATGTCACATCTAGGGATGTGTACCTTCTCCTTATTAAACCTGCACATATACTCTCGAGTAGGCTCATCATACGTTTGAATAACGCGATAGGGGTCGCTTGTCTGCTTATCTGGCTTGCGGCTACTAGCGAACTGGTGGTTGAATGCATTGACTAAGTCCGCGAAAGATGTTAAGGAACTATTCGGAAGGTTGACAAACCACTGCAGTGCTGCCCCCGTTAAGGTGGACCCAAAGCCCTTGCACATGAATGACTCTTTCAGGGGTCATGTTTCTGTTATAACCATCATCTTCTGTTTGTACTGGTGGATGTGGTCTGAAGGGTCGTCGGTCCCATCGTATGACATCATTGTGGGTGCTTTGAATTCTTTAGGTACGTTGATAAGTGATATGCCATCCACGAAGGGGGAGTCTGTGTAATTCTGCGGGGCTGCTCTTTCCAGAGGGCGTGGCATGCCCGGTATTTTTTTGATCATGTCTCTGAGTTCCTGGAGCTCTTTGAGCTGTTGTTCCACCTGTTCTTCTATTCCTGTAAAAGGGTTAGAAACATGCGGAACGAAGCCAAAGGCATTACCTCCTGATGCTGCTCCTAAATAGTGTTGTTGTATGGAGTATGGTTGGTTGGCAAAGCTGTTGGACAGAGGGGTGGCATTGATAATGGACCTGCACTGCTCATGTGGTACCTGTTGACTGGTGGTACCTGCAGGTGCAACCGGTTCTTTAGAGTTCCTCAGCGGTAGACCCTGTGGATTGAATCTGGTAACCGGCTTAGGGGGAACTTGCCATTCTGGTCCTCTACACACTGCTGAATCCGGGTGTGAGTAGGTTGTTGGAACTATCTCCAAAACATTTTGTAGGACTCGCACTGGGTGAAGAGGTACCATGGCTGTTATCCTTGCCTTCATATTCAGGCTCTCCTTCTGGAGGTTCTCTACGGTTTTCTGTAGGGTGCCCATTTCCTTCAGGAGGACTTGCAGAGTTTCTGAATCTGGTGGAGTTAGGCTTGGGTGCCTAAAGGTTCCTCCAGATGAGCTGCTCTGGACCTGCACTCCTGTGGTGAACATCCCTGCTGGTATACCCTCTACTGGTACCATACTGGGGGTTTCTGGTGGACTCGTCATTCCTTCTCTGGCAGAGGCTGGAGGTACCATGGCGGCCAGGAGTGCAGAAATCTGGTAGACACTCTGGTGGAGTACTAACTCGATGATAGTTTGGCTATAGAAACTGATCACTTTGCCCCACGGTGGGCGCCAAATTTTTTAGGCCAAAAATTGACCAAACCTATTAAATTGTTTTTGGAGGGTCAAAATGATCTACTCTTTTTTGCCTTAATGTGGGGTTTGATTTATATGTGATTTGTGATAGAATACGAAGGTAAACTAAGTAAGAGTAATGACGAAAAGAACACAGAAAATAAAGTAAATGAGAAAGAACACACGAAAAACGGTGACGCGGAAACCCAATGTGGTAAAACCGCGGGGGGAAGTCGGAATCCCGCAAAATATATGCACTAAAATGTAAAAGTACTTGCTGAAGTGGTACAGAGTACGCTCTGGCGGTACTACCAAATTCTGGCATAACTAAGGGTAGGGGTGAGCAAAACCGTATATCCGATACGGTTTTCAAAACCGTATCGGATATCCGGTTTTAAAAATCTCAATTTTTAGTATCCTTATCCGATACGGATTTTCCGTATATCCGGAAACCGTATATCCGGTTTTTCCGTATATCCGGAAACCGTATATCCGGTATCCGATTTTTCATTTAATTATGTAAAATTTTATGTCTTATTTTTATTTTTTTTGTGATTTTATGATTTTTCTTAATAAGTTAAAAGAGTATCACATATTATAAGAACAAATAACTTAAAAATGTATAAAAGTAATAAGATTGAGTCACGGATATACTCGACGTTTAGTGGTTTTATGATTTTATTTTTATATTTTATATTAAAAATAGGAACCGTATCGGAAATCGTATATCCGGTTTCAAATTTTGCCGATACGTATCCGATACGGTTTTTTATAAACCGTATCGTATATACGGAAATTCGTATCGGATATACGAAAATCCGTATCATTGAAACCGTATATCGTATCGGATACGTATAATAAAACCGTATCGTATATTTTTGCTCAGCCCTAACTAAGGGTATACTTTGACGGAAATACAAGATATATTCTGGTGGAACCACCGGATTCTGTTGATACCACCGGATTCTGGCGGTACTTGGAGGAATGACTCAAGTGTTATGAGTATGTCGGTCCGCTTTTTGTGGAGGCAGTTATTTGACCAGGTAAATATAGCTGTTGTAGTTGTTGTGTTAGTTGTATTTGATCTCCACTGTTGATCTTGCTTTAATCTTGACCACATATCTCCACTTTGCTCCTAATCCATGTGCTTTGCTCTTGCCCAATCAAACTGTGCCACGTCATCAATCCATCTCTTATTAAAGTATATGTTATTTTATATGTTATAAATGGATTAAATGCTCTTGCCCAATCAAACTGTGCCACGTCATCAACCCCTCTAAGTTCTGCTAGAATCCTGTGGTACCATCAGAATCCGGTGGTTCCACCAGAGTATATCTTATTTTTCCGTCAGAGTATACCCTTAGTTCTGCCAGAATGTGGTAGTACCGCTAGAGCGTACATTTTAGCCCCTCAACAAGTACTTTTACATTTTAGTGCATATATTTGGCGGGATTCCGACTCCCTCCGCGGTTTTTCCCACATTGGGTTTCCGCGTCATCATTTTCGTGTGTCCTTGCTCATTTACTTTATTTTCTTTATTCTTTTCGTCATTACTTTTACTTAGTTTAGTTTCGTATTATTTCACAAATCACATATAAATCAACTCCCACATTAAGGCTAAAAGGAGTAGATCATTTTGACCCTCCACAAACTATTTAATAAATTTGGTCAATTTTTGGCCTAAACATAACTTAAGTCATTTTATTGGTGGAATAAGTTTATTTTTCTATTTACAAATACAATTTAATCCATTTATAACATATAAAATAATACAAAGTTTCCTCTTGTGAAATAATTTAATACGATTTCTATTGTGGAACGATGCGAGTAACTTTTACAGTGGGTTCTTGTCATTTTTCATACGGCTACGATAAAAATGAGAAATATTTTTACTAATTTTATGCATCTTTCCATTTATATGGTTTACCGTTTACCGGTTATCATACGTTGATCATCAATTTGTTGCAGGCACGTACCCTATGGAGCATTGATCTTGTGATTCTTGTCCAAATGCAGGCATGCAACACAAATTCTCATTTGTGACGGGACGACCCGTCGCACTTGCGACGGGTCAAATTCTCCTCACAAAAAGCAAGTGGTAAGACAAGTGGGGGGATCCATTTGTCTCTCACTTGGGCCTCACTTGCTCTTTGTGAGAGGGACTTGACCCGTCGTAAGCTTGCGACGGGCCCCGTCACAAGCAAGACTTATTAGGCATGCAAATCATGTTATCCGATTTAATCAACTCATTTTTATTGTAATTGTCACACGATGAACAACTATCAATAATATAACCGTCTTTATGAGAATTACTCTATTTATGATTTTTATTATGGTATCAGAGCCTCTCGCTCTTGAGGCCTAAATAAACGACATTCCGCCGCCTGCCGGTGGGCCTATAATATCAACGCCCACCTGCGGGATTACGTCACTGATTATTCAATTTGCTAGTACTGTTATTTTCATCTACCAAAAAAAAAAGAAATAAATGTGTTCGATTATTTTTTCAACGACTTCAATTGATGAACAAGAAAGGTGGAATACGGGATGTGAGTTCATGCCATGTACACGTATTCTACTTGTTCAAGTGTTTGCCATGGAATGAGTTTTTCATGAGTTTTGGTGCACATTCACTAAAATGACGTGAGTTTATACATTTTTCATGAGTTTGTGCACACGATTACGGATATTTTTGGATGGATGATTTCCTCGCTCAACGAATTTATCAGGTTCGAAAAATTGCGACGTTCTTGATTTCGACATTGAATTTTGACGAGTCAAATAATTTTGGCGGGTTCGAAAAACAATAGCGTTCCCGTTCGATGAATTTTCTTGTTTTTACAGGTTCGAAAAAAATGGCGTTCATGTTCAAAATCGATGGTTGAAGAATATGATTTTTGTTCTTTCCTTATTTGGCAATCTCATGGAAATTTCGAAAAATTAACATGGGCTTGAGGGGGATGTTAGAGATATTACGGTATATTATATTATACCGAATATCAGAATAATATATTGGTATCATAGAATAGTATCAAGGTTACCAAATATTGAAGATTCGAGATATAAATCTAGTGTTATGTCGACTATTATATATATCGTGTCATATGTAATCGATAAAAGCACGAACGAATATCAATAGCAATTATCTTTATGAACTCTCCCCTCTTGATTTCTATTAAATATATCTCATCTTTTCTTTGCGGATGACGCGGTTTTCTTTTTGAATGACAAAGATGGGGCAATTCATAGGCTTAATAAAATCCTGAAAGCTTTTTGCGAAGCATCTGGTCAAGTTATTAACTCAAAAAAATATGGAGTTCTTTTTAGCCCAAGTACATCTATGCGAGCGGCGCAGCAATGTATCAAGACTCTTAAAATTTCTAATAGCAATGGGTTAGGAAAATATCTAGGAATTAAAACCGACTTTGGAAACTCAAGGAAGAAAATTTTTAATATGGTTTTAGACAAAGTCAAAAAGAGAATCACCTCCTAGAATGTCATTTTCTTATCACCCGCTGGAAGACTAACCTTGATTTGTTCTGTTCTGTCAACCCTCGCAAATTTTACTTTATCGGTACTCAAAATACCGGTAAGTGTGGCAGATAGGATTAACTCCTTGCTGTTACATTTTTGGTGGGCAGGGAATAAATCTTCTAAGACTATCCATTGGTGTAGTAGGAATTTTTTGAGTTTTCCAAAATCTGAAGGCGGTCTTGGAATTAGGAATATTAGATGTACTAACCAGGCACTTTTGGGTAAAGTGGCATGGCGAATACTTCAAGATAAAGAATCTCTTATCAGTCGGGTTTTCTATGATAAAATTATTCAGAACGGTGTCCTGACTGATACTAATTCGATTAAGAGGTGTACACGAGCTTCATGGGGAAGAAGAAGTATCATACATGGACTGGAACTTATCATCCCAAATTTAGGATGGAAATTTGGAATCAATTCCAACCTGAATATTTGGAATGATAAGTGGATTGAGGGTGAGGCCCCTACTCATATTACGTCTTTTGGATTTCGTCTACCTAGACAAGTAGAGCATTTAAAGGTAAAGGATCTAATTCTACATTCGTCTACTTGGGATTTAGAGGCAATTGATGAACTTTTTGAACCAATATGGGCTAAAAAAATTGGAGCTATGCCAATATGCCGATCGAGGAAGGACGATTACTTATTTTGGACAAAAACTTCAACGGGTATCTACACTGTTAAAAGTAGATACGCACTTGCTCTGAAATTGTATATGGAGAAACATGGCTCCATCAAGGATCGACATAGAATTAATAATTCCATAAGGAATTTTTGTAGGAAAAAGTTGTGGCATTAACCTATATCACAAAAATGGAAGACATTTCTATGGAAAGTGGTTAATAACACGCTTCCTCTACGAGAGGAATTCCTAAAAAGACAGATAGCTGTAGACTATTCTTGTCCGCTTTGTAAAGAAGCAATCGAGACTGGCACCAATCTCTTCCGTGATTGTGAACAGGTAAAAAGGATTTGGGCTGCATCTTCTCTAGGAATTTCTGTTACGAATGATCATTTCATTGAGATTGAAGAATGGATAATTAACTGGTTCAATTATTTTGCGACATCAAAAAATGATGAAGGGTCAAGCATGGTCGTTTTCATTTCTATCCTATTGTATATACGGTGCATTCGGAACAGGATTGTATGGGAAGATCAAGATTACTCACCGCAGTATTTTTTCCGGCTACAGGAAAAGGAAGCTGCTTTAGCTATCAAGGCAATGATTTATCAAAAACGTTAGGGTCTAAATGAAAACAACTCAAGTGACAATGATGGAAATACAATGAGAGATAGTATTAGGAATTTTTATCCTTTCTATATGGTCGGAAAGGAATCAAGTTGCACTATTACTCGCATTAAAGTTGATGCTAGTTGGACATCCAATTTGAGTGGAGCATATGGATGGGTAACTTATGACGCCAATAGTATTCCGTTTTACTCAAATGCTTCTAAAATAAAAGCTGAGAGTGCATCAAAGGCTGAAGCAATCGGTATTCGAGGAGTACTTCAATAGGGCACGCGGTCAAAGAATTTATCATCTTCATGTGCAATCTGATTGTCTACAGGTTCTTAATCAAATAGCGGCAGTGGATCACGCTCAACATATGACCGTCGATATCATCAGGGATATTGAAACTTTGATCCCTTTCTTTCACTGTTTATGTTTTAGTTTTATTCCTCGCAACCTTAATAAGTTGGCGCATGAGCTAGCAAAAGGAGCGGGGGACTAAAAGTAAGATTACAACTTTACTGCTGCCGAAAAAAAAAAACTGGGGCGGGGAAGTAAACTTTAACAAAAATGAGATACATGCGATGTCTTATAATTACCCCTAGTTAGAAAAGACTCGAGTCTCGACCATACATGAATTGACAAAAATAGCGATCCTAATTGTATAATATACTCGGAGAATAAAAAATCTAATCTGTTATGAATTGTAACAACCCGAAATATACCCGATTTTTCTAGTAAAAATATTTACTAACACTTTTCAGTAGAACTTAAGTTTTTAAAATAGGAATTTTTTTTCCGAGTCTTATTTTGAAATTCCGCGTTCGTATTTGGAATTTCTGAGAGATTTCATGAAAAGACCGTTTTTAGTCATCTTTGACTTTTCTTGACTTTTAAGTCGTCTTTGACTTTTCTTGACTTTTTTAAAGTCGTCATTGACTTTTCTTGACTTTTAAGTCGTCCTAAACTTTTCTTGACTTTTAAGTCATCTTCGACTTTTCTCGACTTTTCAGTCAACTTTGACTTCCGTTGACTTTTTCCCGACTCGCCTCATAAGTTTGAGGACCGAAATTTTATTTAAAAAAATAATATTTTTGATTTATTTTTATTTAGAGTTATTAAGATTTATCATAATTTAATATAATTATTTTGAATTTATTCGGAATTTAAAGAATAACGTTTACGGTTTTAACCGAACGTCATTTAACTATTCCCGACGCATCGTAAAGCGCGCAACAAAATCGAAACTCGACTTTGGCATGAGTCACGCGCCCATGTCATCGTTTTCCACTCACGGTAGATATTTTAATTCTTTTGATTAAATTAATAAGAATATCTAAGATATTTTCAACTTTATCGATCAGTTAACGAAAATTACGCAAATCGCTCAAAATCAGACCCGCTTTCTCTCCTATCCTCACGGTTTTTCTTCTCTCTGTGACCTTGATATTTTCTTTCTTTTCATTACAATAACATAATATCTTGATATTTAATTCAATTAACTTAATATCTAATTAATTACGGTAATATAATTATTATACCGGGTCAATGCCATAACAACAATTTCAAACCCAACTCACTATTTTGCTCTATAAACTCACGGCTCACACACTCCACTTTACTCACAAACAACTTTTCATTTTTCAACAAATCAAATTAAGATCAAAATATCACGTTCTTTAATCGTTCTTGAGCGTTCTTCGCGTTCTTCATCCGTTCTTCATCGTTCTTGAGCAAAACCTTCATAAAACCTTCATTTCTTAATTAAATCCGTCCTAACTTATATTTCTAGGACCTCCTCTTCGCTCCCCATCTTCAAGTACATTTTATTTCCAATTCCGACAAAATCGTTTTCAACACTTTAATTATGGAAAATCATATTTTTAAGTTCTAATAATGTTTTTCTTGTCATTTCTTATAGGGGAAGATTTTTAAGACGAGTTTGGTGACTCGTATATCTTAGGAGAAGACTAGAAGACGGGTTTCTTAGTTCTTAGTTCTTATTATTTTGGTGCTACTTGATTTTAGCTAGCTAAGGTAACGATTCCGAGTTACTCGACGGATAAATGGTACATAGCTTTGGTTTTTCTTTAGTTTTGGTTCATCTTTAGTTTTTGTTCATATTATTATGATTTTATGATTTTTAGTTAGTAACATGATAAGTTGTTAATTTTATTATGTTGTAGGAATTATAAATATGTTGGTGTTCTTGTTATATTTTTATGATTTCTTCATGATGATGATTGTTGTATGTTGGATGGTTAAATTGGATGTTTAAAAAAAATGGATGTTGTTAATTAAAACATGTTAGAATTAATTGGGAAGTGTGGTTGTTTGAACCGTGAGAATGGGCCGTGTTGGGGCTGTGAACCGGCCGGTCCAGGCCTGGTCAGACCGGTTCAGGCCGGTCCAGCCCGGTCTGGATTGGGTCCGGGTGGGGTCCTTGGGAGTTGTGTCGATATTTGATTGTTTGGTTATTGTTTTGACGGGTTTTAATTATGTTAAAGCATGCGGGAAAATATTAGAAACCGGTTTTAGAAAACTTAAATCAAAACAGCCACTTTAGCCCAAAACAGGCCGTGGGGCCCATCCAGGCCCATGTGGGGTCCGGCCCAACTCAGCCCGTGGGTTCCACTTTGGGACTTGTGACGGTTTTTGAGTTATCGTCATTTTTATCGTGTTTTGTAATATTTAGCAAGTGGGAAATATTAATAAGTAAAATATTTAATTAAAAAGGTTTTTCATAAATTATTATTTCTCACATGTTAGAAATTATAAGATGAGGTCGTAGTTTAATTTGTTATCATTTAAGTCAAACGGGTTTTGGGTATAATATGATAATCACATGTTAGAAGTAGTAATAAAATAACATGTAATGAATATGTTGATTTTTATGTCTATGTGATAAAGACTCTGTTTCTAGCCGGTTTGACCGAACGGGTTTGGGCAAACTAAGATCTAGTCAGCCCCGATTGACTGATGACCCGTCGCGGGACTCGGGTCGGGGATTTGTCTTCAGGTAAGGTTTTATTTTAATGAATGAATGAATGAGCCTTAGTAGATATGAGGCGATATGATATTTGAATATGATTTATATGCAAGTAGTCACATGATAGGATGTTTTTCCCGTGACTGTTTAATTATATGGTGGGTGTCGTGTTGACTAAGTACCCATAGAGAATTATGAGTATATGGCGTCTTGACCATTCTAATTCTAAATGAGTATCTTGGACAATGACATTGATAGGCCTTACCAACTTTAACGAGTATATGTTCACCACTGATAGCGTTTGTGTCACTGGCCTGGGGGGGGGCTTATCTCCCAAGTCGGGGGCATTGGCATCTAAGATGTTCCGCTTTGGGAAGGGAGACAGCTTAAGCTTACTAGCCTCTCTGCTTCGGGGGTTCGCCTAGCAGAGTTCTCTGTGTACGGTTAGTGTCAGGAGACGGGGAAGGGAAAGCTGTTGTCGCTAGGTATGATCAGTCTAGGACTAGGATGTTTTCCTACCTTGTGGTATAGCCTCGAAGTTACAGAAGTTTCTATTGACGCACTAGAACTTATGCCTGTTTGTAGAAGTATAAGTCTTTCATGTATGTATGATTCTATGAGTTTTAGAAGGTGAGATGCAAGCCGGCTAAGGATTGATAGAGTTTGGATTACCGGTTGTTAACTGATTCACATGATTACGTGTTGATTAGGGTTTGAGTGTATCACGGCCATGTTTCTGAGAGGAACCTCTGAGCTAGCATACCAGCTTCCCTACCTCGAGTTATAGTTTATTATCGGTTTCACATGATAGCTTTCACATGCTAGGTTATTTGTTAGTTATCTGTTTCATAACATGAAAAGCATATCATATATGTTTAAGTTTTGTATTTTCCATATACATTGCTTTTATGTTATTCATGTTTCATCAAACTCGACATTTCGTGGCTGGGAGGACTCGGATTTACTCCCCACTGACTGTGGCTTCCGTGTTTATATTTAATGCGGTCGAACAGGTGGTGAATGCATACATTGGGTACATTGACGAGCTAGCGAGCGAAGTATTACCTTGGACCTATATTCGGTTCTTAGATTGTATATTATTATACACTCTTTTATTTCGTATTTATACGGGAGATATGTCTCCCGTCTTGTATAATTTTTATGTATAGTATAAATTTTCTTTTGTAATGAACCTTTTTATTTCAGACACCTTCATTATGTATCTAAATTATGTTTTTTTTTCTTTCCGCAAATTTGAGGGTGTCACATGAATAAGAGAGAAATATAAGAGAGAGTAGAGAAAAAGTGTGTGTATTATATTCATAGGCAAGGGGTATATATAGTAGAGGGATACATTGTATTTAGGTAACAGGATATCTCCTAGAGATATGATACTATATGGACATCCATATAATATCTATTAGATATTTCATAACACTCCCCTTTGGATGTCCATCACTGGAGAAAATGCCTCGTTAAAACTTTACTAGGAAAACCCTATAGGAGAAAAATCTAATAAAGAAAAAGAGTACAATGATCTCCATAATACGCAGTAAGTGTTGACTCGTTAAAAACCTTGCCTGGAAAACCCGGTGGGACAAAACCATGGCTAAGGGAAAAAGAGTGCAACGCGTATTTACTCCCCCTCTTCTATGCATCGTTTGACATCCTTGAGACGACGTAATCGCATCTGATTGATTAGCTTCTCAAATGTCTTGCTTGGAAACGCTTTTGTGAACACATAGGCGAGATTTTCACTAGAGCGGATTTGTTGAACACTTACGACACCATCTTTTTGAAGATCATGAGTGAAAAAGAATGTCGGCAAAATGTGCTTCGTTCTATCACCTTTGATGAATCCCGACTTGAGCTGAGCAATGCACGCAGTATTATCTTCATGTAAAATAGTTGGTGAATTCTTTTTGGGTAAACCACATGATCCTTCAATGTGATGAATAACGGACCTCAACCATATACATTCTCGACTAGCTTCATGAATAGCCAACAACTCTGCATGGTTGGAAGAAGTGGCGGCTATAGTTTGCTTCACAGAACGCCATGAGATGGGAGTATTGCCACATGTAAACATATATCCAGTTTGCGAGCGACCAGTATGTGGATCAGACAAATAACCTGCATCTGCAAAACCAACTAACTCTGTTTTGCATTTACTAGAATATTATAAACCCATATGAGACGTACCTCGAAGATAGCGAAGTAAATGTTTAACTCCATTCCAATGCCTTTGAGTTGGACAAGAGCTATATCCTGCTAATAGATTTACCGAAAATGATATGTTGGGCCGTGTATGACTAGCAAGATACATCAAGGCTCCAATGGCACTTAAATATGGTACTTCAGGACCAAGAACCTTCTCATTTTCCTCTCGAGGTCGAAATGGATCATTTTTCACATCAAGTGTCCTTACCACCATTGGAATATTCAAAGGATGTGTTTTATCCATCTTAAATTGTTTTAGCACTTTATTAATATAGGTCCCTTGATGTAACATGATCACATTTTCCAGATGTTCGATTTGTAGACCAAGACAAAATTTTGTCTTTCCCAAATCTTTCATATCAAATTCTTTTATCAAGCATTCAAGAGCTTTTGAAATTTCATTAAAAGTCCCAACAATATTCAAATCATCAACATAAACCGCAATGACAACAAATCCGGATTCTGACCTCTTTATGAAGAGGCAAGGACAAATAGGGTCGTTTTTATAACCTTCCTTCAACAAATATTCATTGAGATGGTTATACCACATACGTCCGGATTGTTTTAAACCGTACAAAGATTTGTTTAATTTGATTGAATACTGCTAACGTGGACTTGATTTCATTGTCTCGGGAAGCTGAAAGCCTTCAGGAAGTTTCATGAATATTTCATTATCAAGTGAGTCATACAAATAAGCAGTGACAACGTCCATTAGACGTAAATCAAGTCCCTCCCTCATAGCCAGACTTATCAAATAACGGAAAGTAGTTGCATCCATTACAGGAGAGTATGTCTCTTCATAATCAATACTAGGTCTTTGTGTAAAACCTTGTGCAACTAAACGAGCCTTGTATCTGAATATGTCACCATTTTCATTTCTTTTTCGCACAAACACCCATTCGTAGCCAACAGGCTTTACTCCACTGGGTGTGCGAATTACTGACCCAAACACCTCTCGTTTAGCCAATGATTTTAATTCTGCCTCAATATCATCTTTCCATTTTTGCCAATCAATTCTACGTCTGCACTGATCAACAGACTTTGGTTCATGATCCTCATTTTCATGCATGATATCAAGTGCTACATTAAATGCAAAAACGAAAAATAAATAACAAAGGAATAGCGAACTAAATCTGAGACAAAGGATTAGCGAACTAAACGAAAAATAAATAACTTAATTAATACAAATAAATTTTTAGTCGAATTTCTGGGCACTTCCGTCTTCAATCAAATGGTCAATTCTTCCATCAGGGTCTGAAAGGAAATCTGAGATATACAAATCCATAAATTCGCCAGAAATTAAAGGTAGATTACTACCACCATCAGCATAATTTTTCTCAGTATTGTCATACTCGGCAGCAAAATTTGCTTCTATATTCTTCCCTTTGTTATTTTTGAGAGACTTGTTATAAAGCTCCACTAGATGTTGAGGCGTACGACAGGTACGAGCCCAATGACCTTTACTGCGACAACGGTGGCATGGATTTTCAACACCTTTTCTATTCTTGTCATATGGACTATTTTTTTGTTCCCACTTTTGGTGAGAATGTGATTTTTTAAACTTTCCACCTCTACCACCTCGATAATTTCCTCGTCCACATCCAGGGCCACAACTTCTGGCATGACCTGAATATTTGTTTTTATTTTCATACTTTGTCGCATTCACTTCAGGGAATGGATCAGTACCAGTTGGACGAGATTGGTGGTTTTTAACAATATTTCATTGTTCTGTTCAGGCACTAGTAAACAAGAGATTAGTTAAGAGTATTTCTTAAAACCTCTTTGACGATATTGCTGCGACAAGAGCAATTGTGAACCATGAAAGGTTTGATATGTTTTTTCTAACATATCTGCGTCAGATACGTTTTCTCCACATAAAGTTAACTGTGAAGTAATTCTGAACATAGCAGAATTATAATCACTGATAGATTTAAAATCTTGTAATCTCAGGTGTATCCAGTCATATCTAGCTTTAGGAAGAATTACTGTTTTGAGATGGTCATACCTTTCTTTCAGATTTTGCCATAAGATCAAAGGATCTTTTACAGTTAAATATTATTTCAGCCCTTCATGGAGATGACGACGGAGAAAAATCATAGCTCTTGCCTTATTTTGAGCGGATGCAGTATTTCCCACCTTAATAGTATCACCAAGACTATTAGCGTCAAGGTGTATTTCGGCATCTAGTAACCATTCAGAATAATTATTTCCAGAGATATCCAAGGGCGCAAAATCAAGTTTGGCCAAATTTAACATGATTAAACTATCAAGAAAATAAAATAAATCAGATACAACAATATGATGAACTATATTTGAAAATTAAATTTAAAACAATTAGTGATGAGTAATGTGTAACAATATAAATTTGTAGTAGTGACACAGAATAATATGGACAACAAGGTGAATTAGGGTTAGAGACAAACATGCATGATATGATTAAACATGAAATGTAGATACAACAAGCTAGGTGTTATCAATATGATTAAACGTGAGCATGTCAAATTTATGCATGATTAAACGTGTAACAATACAACTTTATGCATGATTAAACGTGTTAAAATTAGACGTACCGCGTTGATTAAAATTAGGGTTAGAGACTTGTGCTGATAACGTGTTATGAATAAGAGAGAAATATAAGAGAGAGTAGAGAAAAAGTATGTGTATTATATTCATAGGCAAGGTGTGACACCCTCAAATTTGCGGAAAGAAAAAAAATAATTTAAATACATAACGAAGGTGTCATAAATAAAAAGGGTCATTACAAAACGGAAATAATATTATACATAAAAATTATACAAGACGGGAGACATATCTCCCGTATAAATACGGAAATGAAAGAGTGTATAATGATATACAATCTAAGAACCGAATATAGGTCCAAGGTAATACTTCGCTCGCTAGCTCGTCAATGTACCCAAATATGCATTCACCACCTGTTCGACCGCATTAAATATAAACACGGAAGCCACAGTCAGTGGGGAGTAACTCCGAGTCCTCCCAGCCACGAAATGTCGAGTTTAATGAAACATGAATAACATAAAAGCAATGTATATGGAAAATACAAAACTAAAACATATATGATATGCTTTTCATGTTATGAAACAGATAACTAACAAATAACCTAGCATGTGAAAGCTATCATGTGAAACCGATAATAAACTATAACTCGAGGTAGGGAAGCTGGTATGCTAGCTCCGAGGTTCCTCTCAGAAACATGGCCATGATACACTCAAACCCTAATCAACACGTAATCATGTGAATCAGTTAACAACCGGTAATCCAAACTCTATCAATCCTAGCCGGCTTGCATCTCACCTTCTAGAACTCATAGAATCATACAAACATGAAAGACCAATACGTCTACAAACAGGCATAAGTTCTTAGGACGGCGATATACTACTTCTGTAACTCGAGGCTATACCACAAGGTAGGAAAACATCCTAGTCCTAGACTGATCAAACCTAGCGACAACATCTATTCAGTATCCCCGTCCCATACATAAACCGTCTATGAGATACTCTACTAGGCGACCCC